>OZ059840.1:3855824-4097147 GCA_964057195.1 Orthosia cruda
AGTGCATACAGGGATAATCGTCAGTTGGTGTCACATTTCCTGATACATGCCTAACGGGACCTCTACGAGTTGGCTTCGGCTCCTCGCACGCCTTTCAAAAGACCGGGATCCTATAGTGCCGAGACACCCCAAAAAAAAAAGATAGATGAGAAGTGAAAATAAAGTGCGAAACAAGTATGTCAGGTCATCATTCAAGGTAGCACCGATTAGCGCAGAAAGAAGACTGCCGCGGGTATATCTTGAGACGTGGAGATGATAACTATCAAAAAAGCCCTAAATATCCCCGACCGACCGCAAGGAAGGGGCCGACCCGCTCCTGCATGCAGAAAGAGGTCCATAGACAGAACCTGAGACCTCGGGACAACCCAGAACAGAGTTTTCTGGCGCAGACGTTTAAGGAAACTGGACCCCGTCTAACCTGGGAAGACGGTAGAACAAAAAAAAAATTAACGATAGATTATAAGTAGTACTGTGATAAATGTATGGTTTTCAAAAAGGCGTATTTTTCCTACAGGTGGTTACTACGGCTACGTGTCACCTCAACCAGGGCGCGGTTCCGGCTTCCTGTCATCCCTGACGCATCGCCGACGACCGCATGCGCCGCCTGTGCCGCATCATACTGTATGTACTAGTTTGTAACACTTCTTATTATTTTCGAGTCGATGTTGATTATATCGTTCGTGGTCACATTTATATCGTTCGTCATGGCGCGATTATATTAGGTCGGCCACCGTATACGGCGACCGCTTTCGTTTGAACCGGATCGGCCTGTTTACATTAATTGGTCACCGAATATGGCGACCGTCTTCGTTTAAGTTGTCGGTTTGACCGCATCCAGACGAAATGTGTATACTCGTAGTCGTGTTGAAGGCATCATCATGGATAGACAGACATATTGTGTTACTACAAGAAATTTTAACTGTGTGCAATCAAATACAAGAAATAGAAGAAGATGGATATGTAAAGAAGTGAGCCGTGTTCGGCTAACCGAAAACCTGTTTACATTAGCCGGTGACCGAATACGGCTAACCGAAAACCCGTTTACATTAGTTGGTGACCGAATACGGACTGTGGTCGAATACGGCTAACCGAAAACCCGTTTATATTAGTCGGTGACCGAATACGGACTGTGGTCGAATACGGCTAACCGAAAACCCGTTTACACTAGTCGGTGACCAAATACGGGCTGCAACCGAATTAATTAAAACGACCTAATGTAAATGGGCCATAACACTACACGAGTTTAACCGAATTTACACTAGAATCAGAGTGCGGAATCTTATTTAGACTAAATGGAAGTGTGGAAGAATCTGTGTTCCTCAGGGGCATCTTTGCTTTTAGCCAATATAATAATATATTGAATAATACATTGGTTTTAATCTAAAAATCTGTTTTAGTCTTTATAGATAAAATATTTGTTACTGTGTAACCTCATAATTAACTATTGTGCATTTTATCCTCAATTATTCTAAAACTTGTTTGATACCTAATTAATGCAAATTTTTGAATAAATGAGTGGTTACTGAATTGGTCTGAAGTGTGAACATTAACCAATGCTCTTGTATGTTCACCAGGGCGGCCCCGACTCCTCGTCGAACACGTCGTCGTGCAACAGCTCCACGCCGTCGTCCCCCGCGCTGGCGGCGCCGCTCACTCCGCACCAGCACCAGCACCAGCACCACGCGCCGCACCAGCACCACGCGCACCATCCTCATCACCCTCATCACCCGCCCACCAGCAAGCAGCAGTTCCACTTCCCAGGTACTCAATAAACACGGACATCCTTCATCCTTTGCCCACCGATACAAGTTCGAATAGATCCTATGGTTAGCGGGCTTGGGGTAAGTTGACACTGAGACGCGACGCGAATCTACTATTTTTGAGGAGGCCTGTCGTGTTGTTCGCCAAAGGCATTGCGATGTCAGGTGATGCCGCGGGCTGCAGCATATTCTTAGCGGGAACGCCACCGCCCGCCGCTTCCCCCAGCCGTTGATTTATCTATGGATCAAAAAACTGGCATAAGCAAATTAAATTTAAGGTCCTAGCTTTCAGGTTAACTTTTTTATTTATTTGTTGCTAAACCAGCAGCCATTCGTGAGACAATGCTTGAGCAATGTCTGATCAAAACAGAGTATTACACCTATTTTTGAAAAGTGTCTCAATTAAACTCTAGAGAAAAGTTTTATTCAATCGATAAGCGCCATAAAAATGCATTAAAGTTTTACATTTTCAAATTTCGCGCGTAGTTTGACGAAAACGCTGCAGGCAGTGGACGCCATATTGCTCTGTGGTCAGGACGTCAGTTGGCTATGAAAACAAATGCACTTATAGATCGATACGCCAAAAAGTTGACAGTGTTTAGTTTACACAGCCGTATTACGTATTAACATGGCACCTACTATTTCATATTTCGTTGTGTTATAAGTTATAAAACAGAATAAAAAAACGGAAAAGTTTGAAAACTATTTTAAAATTTATTTTGTTATTTTATGAACTAAAACTAACATGTTCCAACTGCTTTTTTGCCTAAATTATCTCAATAATATTTATATTTATCGATATTTTCTCAATTGAGTAAAATATCCTATTATTTCGCTTTCGAATGAATGATTTAATTGAAAATAAATCACAATCACAATCTTATTTAGGCGTTCTGTAGTTTCTGCCTACCCCCATAGGAAAAAGGCGTGAGTTTATGTATGTGTATATTAGTTGACCTTTTGCTTTCTGATTGGTTGATATAATCGTAGTAGTAGTAGTATCCAATTGTAGTATCAACCAACTAGCACCAACATTCAAACCGTTAGAAATGACTTGATACACTGTTAGAACTTCTCTGATGCTATGTGTTACTGGTGTGTACGGTACAATAACTGTGTACTGCAGCACACTAACTACAACGTTTTACTAAATCTAGATGTGTTTGTGTTGACAGAACTAAAGCAGCCGGTGGTGTCTAGTCCCAACCACGCGTCCGTGCAGTCGCCGGCGAGACAACAAGATAACAAGGAAGACCTCACGGCTAGCGTTAAAAGTGGTAAGTTCTAAAAATAATCGAAAACATTACTTGTTTAGGAAGACTTCTGAGTGAGTGAGTGAGTTCTACCAGTGAGTACAGACTAGAGCATTTACTTGTAACAGAACATCGAGCAGCATTTGCTGTTTTTAAATGTATTCGAACCACAATTCGATGACAAACGCGGATGACGTGGAGTGTGGTTAATAATAAACGCAAGATACAAAGAAATGTTACAGGTAAATGCTCACTCGCCGTGGGCACGTCGAACGCAGAGTCGAACATTCGTAAGAACGTTACATTACATGGAAATGTTTTAGGAAACTGTGCATTTGTCTGTATTGTACCATTCGTAAGAACGTTACATTACATTGTAATGCTCGCGTTAATGCTCTAGGGCTGTCTTACAAAACTTTCTCCTTTCTCTTTTTCCTTTCATCTGTATGAAAACCAAGCTTGCCACTTTTTCACAAACAATTTAAAAAGAAAATTACATTTTTAACCGACTTCCCAAAAAGGAGGAGGTTCTGTGTTCGACATTTTGATTGTTTTTTTATGTACAATCGGCCAAAGCTCTGATCACCGTAAGGACTATTTCTGCTTGCAGGGCTGGCCCGCTAAATTAACGCCGAATTATACTCATCAACCAATAGCATCGCAGCATCGGGTGACTCGTTTCTCTAGTAACTGTCAGCCCCTTGTTTTTGTAGTAAAAAAAGACGGCAAAAAAACAAACGAGTCATTTGGCCATGGTCGACGCAAAATGGGCGGATGCATCTGTGGTCAACTTGTGCACGGGATTTTATTTCAAAGTGATCAGATATAGCTTTGGCCCATAGTACATATGTTCACCAATATCTCCGTTAAAAGTGGAGCGATTTCGAAAATTCTTTTTTTTTTAATTGTTATGTTCCGAAATTGGTCCCATTTTAATTTGGTGAAATCTGAACTCTTCAATAAACAACGGCAAATCTCTCGGGATTGCTACAATCGCATGTCTGTTTATTGTTTATCCCATTTCATAACAACATCAGTACACTCTAAAGGGGTACGCAGATGTGTAAAGTTCACCTTGGTACACCTCATTTCACCAGTTATGTTCAGTTTCATGATATTTGGGTAATTTATTCTGGCACTTACTAAACTACTTGCCTACTAGGTAGATACAACTAAAAAGTGAAAATTAAAAAACCTTTTTACAAAAAAATTCTACCAACTTCCAAATAAGAAAACTATAAAGTGAAAAATTAATTTATTTTTGGCAGTCTGTATCCATAACGCAAAATATTGGTACCTACCAAAGACAACGACTTCCAAAAATAAAGTTATTTTTCACTTTGTAGTTTTCTTATTTGGATGTCGCTGGATTTCTGGTGCCGATAATGCTAAATGAAAAGCTCAAATTACGATGATTGATCTTTAGAGGGCTGTATTACAAAACCTCCTACATCTTTGTCAAGTAGCGAATGATTTGATTTGGTTTGCAGGCGACAGTTCCCGATGTGTGTCACTGTCTGGCTCGGGCTCCACGGACAGCGGCGGCTGTCAGCGCGGAGACTCGCTCGACATGTCCAACAAGCACGACTCGCGGTGGCCCAGACAAAATAGTGTAAGTAAATCTATATAACCTTATCTTTGTACTGTCAGAGATTGCTGCCATGCTTCTTCATTTTTAAATTATCTCCATTTACGATGTAAATTTTCATCAATATTTGTCTAGTGGTAAGTTGTAGTGTGCCTCAAACTTTGTGCTAAATAAAAGTATTTCTTCCTTGTCTTTTAAGTAAAGTACAATTTCCACCAAACGGTTTTTCGGCATTTCGTTTAAATATTGTAAAATCGATTTCGATTCCATGCATGCCGAATTAATATACAACATATATTTTAATTCAGAATTAATACACACAAACACACACACTCACACACACACATACATATATACATATTTTATATGATGATTGAATATTCTAGTAATCAGGAATATTACAATTTATTCATGAAATCATGCTGCTAATATATATCCTACAAAAGTTCCTCATGCTCTAAATCTCCGCAGCTTTAATAATAATACATTCCCTTTTAACTTGACACTAACCCACACAACAGTAGCTACAGTTCCGGTCATTATTCCGATAAGGGCGGGCTCCTTGCGATAACAAATGATACATGACATTCAACTCTGACTATTGTTGTAGTCAACTTGTCAGTTGAAAGTTATTTTAAAGCCGGTTTTGAAGCTTGTGTGTATTATTAGTGTTTTTGAGTACCTACTGTGTATTTTGTATTATTGTGCAGTAGTTTTGTAGATCAGATTTGGATGTAGATATTTTTTAATGGCAAGCAAAGCCGATGTCGACTATTCTGCTAATGTCTAAAGTAAACTGGAAAAGCAAGCTTGTATATTATTAACCAGAAAACGGGATAGCAAATGTAGACACATAAAGAATTCTTCGATTATATTCTTGTGAAATTGTCAGTTGCAAGAAACAAATAAAATTGTAATTATTGGTCCATGGTTTAAAGTTATTTTCAAAAGCTAACCGCTTTGATGTAATAAGTTTTCTGTGCATTTTTTCGTATTTCTTTTTTGTGCCAAAACTATGCTCAGAGTTCCAACAGTTTTTTCTCATAAATTTTTGTGCAATCATTTAGTAGAGGAGCGTCTAATATGACCAGAGATGAGGGCTTTTTTTGTAATTTTTGTGATATTCTGTAGGTTTTGAACTGCATTTGCAAGTTTCAAAGTGGTATTAACAAAACAAGGATTAATTTGAGTGACAACAAAACAATTATTATGTCTATATTTGTACGAAGACGTAGATTGTTTGAAGAAGTAAGTATTTAAGCAGTGTCGATGTTCCACTGTGATATAAATGTTCTGTTTTTTGTGCGTCAATTTTATATTTTTTTTCAAACTTTAATTAATAAGGGCCCTGTATCACTTAGACGCAAGAAATGAACTTCACGTTTTTATTTATGTCTTTGGTCACAGGGAAAACATACGTCTTATTTGCCATTTTGCTCATTTAGGTAGTGTGTGTTTTTCTGGTCACAATAATTACGGGCACTGTGTTGTGTATTGCTGGGGAGTTTATTGTGTTGTGACGGCACTTCCCAGCAAAAACTCTAGTAAGTCGGTAGGCCAGAAGGGTGGGAGTTTAGGGGTTTGTCGTAAGTACAGTCAATCTATTTGATTGTATCACTTAGACGCAAGAAATGAACTTCACGTTTTTATTTATGTCTTTGGTCACAGGGAAAACATACGTCTTATTTGCCATTTTGCTCATTTAGGTAGTGTGTGTTTTTCTGGTCACAATAATTACGGGCACTGTGTTGTGTATTGCTGGGGAGTTTATTGTGTTGTGACGGCACTTCCCAGCAAAAACTCTAGTAAGTCGGTAGGCCAGAAGGGTGGGAGTTTAGGGGTTTGTCGTAAGTACAGTCAATCTATTTGATTCATGACCCAAATGGTTGATTATTTGTTTGAATTATAGCTTATGGTGGGTCAGGTTTCAATCTTGTTGATTGTACCTTGTTCTTTTGTGTACTCTTTTGGGCTCAAAAAAGTAAAACTTGTAACGATGCTGGAATGTGGAGATCTTATGTAACTTTTGACCTTCATAAAGTGTAGATTTTTAGCCTAACTTTAATAAACCATTTTTTAACCTAATATAATTTCTCTTCCACAGTTATCTATGAAAGAATGGGACATTCCTTACGACGAACTGAAGCTGTTTGAAGTGATCGGTACGGGACGCTTCGGCACGGTGTACCGCGGCAGCTGGCACGGGGCCGTCGCAGTCAAGGTGCTGCACGTGCTCAGTGATGACTGTGTGCCGCTCGATACCTTCAAACATGAGGTGTGTAGTAGTATGTTCACTTCGGCACGGTGTACCGCGGCAGCTGGCACGGGGCCGTCGCAGTCAAGGTGCTGCACGTGCTCAGTGATGACTGTGTGCCGCTCGATACCTTCAAACATGAGGTGTGTAGTAGTATGTTCACTTCGGCACGGTGTACCGCGGCAGCTGGCACGGGGCCGTCGCAGTCAAGGTGCTGCACGTGCTCAGTGATGACTGTGTGCCGCTCGATACCTTCAAACATGAGGTGTGTAGTAGTATGTTCACTTCGGCACGGTGTACCGCGGCAGCTGGCACGGGGCCGTCGCAGTCAAGGTGCTGCACGTGCTCAGTGATGACTGTGTGCCGCTCGATACCTTCAAACATGAGGTGTGTAGTAGTATGTTCACTTCGGCACGGTGTACCGCGGCAGCTGGCACGGGGCCGTCGCAGTCAAGGTGCTGCACGTGCTCAGTGATGACTGTGTGCCGCTCGATACCTTCAAACATGAGGTGTGTAGTAGTATGTTCACTTCGGCACGGTGTACCGCGGCAGCTGGCACGGGGCCGTCGCAGTCAAGGTGCTGCACGTGCTCAGTGATGACTGTGTGCCGCTCGATACCTTCAAACATGAGGTGTGTAGTAGTATGTTCACTTCGGCACGGTGTACCGCGGCAGCTGGCACGGGGCCGTCGCAGTCAAGGTGCTGCACGTGCTCAGTGATGACTGTGTGCCGCTCGATACCTTCAAACATGAGGTGTGTAGTAGTATGTTCACTTCGGCACGGTGTACAGCGGCAGCTGGCACGGGGCCATCGCAGTCAAGGTGCTGCACGTGCTCAGTGATGACTGTGTGCCGCTCGATACCTTCAAACATGAGGTGTGTAGTAGTATGTTCACTTCGGCACGGTGTACCGCGGCAGCTGGCACGGGGCCGTCGCAGTCAAGGTGCTGCACGTGCTCAGTGATGACTGTGTGCCGCTCGACACCTTCAAACATGAGGTGTGTAGTAGTATGTTCACTTCGGCACGGTGTACCGCGGCAGCTGGCACGGGGCCGTCGCAGTCAAGGTGCTGCACGTGCTCAGTGATGACTGTGTGCCGCTCGATACCTTCAAACATGAGGTGTGTAGTAGTATGTTCACTTCGGCACGGTGTACCGCGGCAGCTGGCACGGGGCCGTCGCAGTCAAGGTGCTGCACGTGCTCAGTGATGACTGTGTGCCGCTCGATACCTTCAAACATGAGGTGTGTAGTAGTATGTTCACTTCGGCACGGTGTACCGCGGCAGCTGGCACGGGGCCGTCGCAGTCAAGGTGCTGCACGTGCTCAGTGATGACTGTGTGCCGCTCGATACCTTCAAACATGAGGTGTGTAGTAGTATGTTCACTTCGGCACGGTGTACCGCGGCAGCTGGCACGGGGCCGTCGCAGTCAAGGTGCTGCACGTGCTCAGTGATGACTGTGTGCCGCTCGATACCTTCAAACATGAGGTGTGTAGTAGTATGTTCACTTCGGCACGGTGTACCGCGGCAGCTGGCACGGGGCCGTCGCAGTCAAGGTGCTGCACGTGCTCAGTGATGACTGTGTGCCGCTCGATACCTTCAAACATGAGGTGTGTAGTAGTATGTTCACTTCGGCACGGTGTACCGCGGCAGCTGGCACGGGGCCGTCGCAGTCAAGGTGCTGCACGTGCTCAGTGATGACTGTGTGCCGCTCGATACCTTCAAACATGAGGTGTGTAGTAGTATGTTCACTTCGGCACGGTGTACCGCGACAGCTGGCACGGGGCCGTCGCAGTCAAGGTGCTGCACGTGCTCAGTGATGACTGTGTGCCGCTCGATACCTTCAAACATGAGGTGTGTAGTAGTATGTTCACTTCGGCACGGTGTACAGCGGCAGCTGGCACGGGGCCATCGCAGTCAAGGTGCTGCACGTGCTCAGTGATGACTGTGTGCCGCTCGATACCTTCAAACATGAGGTGTGTAGTAGTATGTTCACTTCGGCACGGTGTACCGCGGCAGCTGGCACGGGGCCGTCGCAGTCAAGGTGCTGCACGTGCTCAGTGATGACTGTGTGCCGCTCGACACCTTCAAACATGAGGTGTGTAGTAGTATGTTCACTTCGGCACGGTGTACCGCGGCAGCTGGCACGGGGCCGTCGCAGTCAAGGTGCTGCACGTGCTCAGTGATGACTGTGTGCCGCTCGATACCTTCAAACATGAGGTGTGTAGTAGTATGTTCACTTCGGCACGGTGTACCGCGGCAGCTGGCACGGGGCCGTCGCAGTCAAGGTGCTGCACGTGCTCAGTGATGACTGTGTGCCGCTCGACACCTTCAAACATGAGGTGTGTAGTAGTATGTTCACTTCGGCACGGTGTACCGCGGCAGCTGGCACGGGGCCGTCGCAGTCAAGGTGCTGCACGTGCTCAGTGATGACTGTGTGCCGCTCGATACCTTCAAACATGAGGTGTGTAGTAGTATGTTCACTTCGGCACGGTGTACCGCGGCAGCTGGCACGGGGCCGTCGCAGTCAAGGTGCTGCACGTGCTCAGTGATGACTGTGTGCCGCTCGACACCTTCAAACATGAGGTGTGTAGTAGTATGTTCACTTCGGCACGGTGTACCGCGGCAGCTGGCACGGGGCCGTCGCAGTCAAGGTGCTGCACGTGCTCAGTGATGACTGTGTGCCGCTCGATACCTTCAAACATGAGGTGTGTAGTAGTATGTTCACTTCGGCACGGTGTACCGCGGCAGCTGGCACGGGGCCGTCGCAGTCAAGGTGCTGCACGTGCTCAGTGATGACTGTGTGCCGCTCGACACCTTCAAACATGAGGTGTGTAGTAGTATGTTCACTTCGGCACGGTGTACCGCGGCAGCTGGCACGGGGCCGTCGCAGTCAAGGTGCTGCACGTGCTCAGTGATGACTGTGTGCCGCTCGATACCTTCAAACATGAGGTGTGTAGTAGTATGTTCACTTCGGCACGGTGTACCGCGGCAGCTGGCACGGGGCCGTCGCAGTCAAGGTGCTGCACGTGCTCAGTGATGACTGTGTGCCGCTCGATACCTTCAAACATGAGGTGTGTAGTAGTATGTTCACTTCGGCACGGTGTACCGCGGCAGCTGGCACGGGGCCGTCGCAGTCAAGGTGCTGCACGTGCTCAGTGATGACTGTGTGCCGCTCGATACCTTCAAACATGAGGTGTGTAGTAGTATGTTCACTTCGGCACGGTGTACCGCGGCAGCTGGCACGGGGCCGTCGCAGTCAAGGTGCTGCACGTGCTCAGTGATGACTGTGTGCCGCTCGATACCTTCAAACATGAGGTGTGTAGTAGTATGTTCACTTCGGCACGGTGTACCGCGGCAGCTGGCACGGGGCCGTCGCAGTCAAGGTGCTGCACGTGCTCAGTGATGACTGTGTGCCGCTCGATACCTTCAAACATGAGGTGTGTAGTAGTATGTTCACTTCGGCACGGTGTACCGCGACAGCTGGCACGGGGCCGTCGCAGTCAAGGTGCTGCACGTGCTCAGTGATGACTGTGTGCCGCTCGATACCTTCAAACATGAGGTGTGTAGTAGTATGTTCACTTCGGCACGGTGTACAGCGGCAGCTGGCACGGGGCCATCGCAGTCAAGGTGCTGCACGTGCTCAGTGATGACTGTGTGCCGCTCGATACCTTCAAACATGAGGTGTGTAGTAGTATGTTCACTTCGGCACGGTGTACCGCGGCAGCTGGCACGGGGCCGTCGCAGTCAAGGTGCTGCACGTGCTCAGTGATGACTGTGTGCCGCTCGACACCTTCAAACATGAGGTGTGTAGTAGTATGTTCACTTCGGCACGGTGTACCGCGGCAGCTGGCACGGGGCCGTCGCAGTCAAGGTGCTGCACGTGCTCAGTGATGACTGTGTGCCGCTCGATACCTTCAAACATGAGGTGTGTAGTAGTATGTTCACTTCGGCACGGTGTACCGCGGCAGCTGGCACGGGGCCGTCGCAGTCAAGGTGCTGCACGTGCTCAGTGATGACTGTGTGCCGCTCGACACCTTCAAACATGAGGTGTGTAGTAGTATGTTCACTTCGGCACGGTGTACCGCGGCAGCTGGCACGGGGCCGTCGCAGTCAAGGTGCTGCACGTGCTCAGTGATGACTGTGTGCCGCTCGATACCTTCAAACATGAGGTGTGTAGTAGTATGTTCACTTCGGCACGGTGTACCGCGGCAGCTGGCACGGGGCCGTCGCAGTCAAGGTGCTGCACGTGCTCAGTGATGACTGTGTGCCGCTCGACACCTTCAAACATGAGGTGTGTAGTAGTATGTTCACTTCGGCACGGTGTACCGCGGCAGCTGGCACGGGGCCGTCGCAGTCAAGGTGCTGCACGTGCTCAGTGATGACTGTGTGCCGCTCGATACCTTCAAACATGAGGTGTGTAGTAGTATGTTCACTTCGGCACGGTGTACCGCGGCAGCTGGCACGGGGCCGTCGCAGTCAAGGTGCTGCACGTGCTCAGTGATGACTGTGTGCCGCTCGACACCTTCAAACATGAGGTGTGTAGTAGTATGTTCACTTCGGCACGGTGTACCGCGGCAGCTGGCACGGGGCCGTCGCAGTCAAGGTGCTGCACGTGCTCAGTGATGACTGTGTGCCGCTCGATACCTTCAAACATGAGGTGTGTAGTAGTATGTTCACTTCGGCACGGTGTACCGCGGCAGCTGGCACGGGGCCGTCGCAGTCAAGGTGCTGCACGTGCTCAGTGATGACTGTGTGCCGCTCGATACCTTCAAACATGAGGTGTGTAGTAGTATGTTCACTTCGGCACGGTGTACCGCGGCAGCTGGCACGGGGCCGTCGCAGTCAAGGTGCTGCACGTGCTCAGTGATGACTGTGTGCCGCTCGATACCTTCAAACATGAGGTGTGTAGTAGTATGTTCACTTCGGCACGGTGTACCGCGGCAGCTGGCACGGGGCCGTCGCAGTCAAGGTGCTGCACGTGCTCAGTGATGACTGTGTGCCGCTCGATACCTTCAAACATGAGGTGTGTAGTAGTATGTTCACTTCGGCACGGTGTACCGCGGCAGCTGGCACGGGGCCGTCGCAGTCAAGGTGCTGCACGTGCTCAGTGATGACTGTGTGCCGCTCGACACCTTCAAACATGAGGTGTGTAGTAGTATGTTCACTTCGGCACGGTGTACCGCGGCAGCTGGCACGGGGCCGTCGCAGTCAAGGTGCTGCACGTGCTCAGTGATGACTGTGTGCCGCTCGATACCTTCAAACATGAGGTGTGTAGTAGTATGTTCACTTCGGCACGGTGTACCGCGGCAGCTGGCACGGGGCCGTCGCAGTCAAGGTGCTGCACGTGCTCAGTGATGACTGTGTGCCGCTCGACACCTTCAAACATGAGGTGTGTAGTAGTATGTTCACTTCGGCACGGTGTACCGCGGCAGCTGGCACGGGGCCGTCGCAGTCAAGGTGCTGCACGTGCTCAGTGATGACTGTGTGCCGCTCGATACCTTCAAACATGAGGTGTGTAGTAGTATGTTCACTTCGGCACGGTGTACCGCGGCAGCTGGCACGGGGCCGTCGCAGTCAAGGTGCTGCACGTGCTCAGTGATGACTGTGTGCCGCTCGATACCTTCAAACATGAGGTGTGTAGTAGTATGTTCACTTCGGCACGGTGTACCGCGGCAGCTGGCACGGGGCCGTCGCAGTCAAGGTGCTGCACGTGCTCAGTGATGACTGTGTGCCGCTCGATACCTTCAAACATGAGGTGTGTAGTAGTATGTTCACTTCGGTACTGTGTACTGCGGCAGCAGGCACGGTACAGTGAGTTTGCTCTGCAAAGCCTGTAAAGCCCCCAGGAAGCTTCAGCAGAAGTTGTAACAAGTTCAAAGTATTATTGGTATGATGAATGGTCACGGAAAACCAATTGAAATTAAAGTCCCGACCTGCATTAATGAAATCCACTATCGTTGAACCGCCATTTACATCTCATGGACCCCAGATTTTTCCCGACCCCTTATAGGTCGTTTTTGATCCCCCCCCTCCATATTCCATGTATGATCTAAACAAAACCTTTTTGTGTTCCCAGGTTGCGACCTTCCGGAAGACCCGTCACGAGAACCTGGTCCTATTCATGGGCGCGTGCATGAAGCCGCCTCGCCTGGCCATCGTGACGTCACTGTGCAAGGGCATGACGCTGTACACGCACATCCACCTGCGCAAAGACAAGTTCACCGCCAACAAGAGCGTCATTGTGGCGCAGCAGATATCACAGGTCTGAATATGCTGTGCTGTTATTAATTGAGAGGGTAATCTTTGTGCAATGGCGGATATACGAAAACAGCTGATAATCCGGTTAATGTCAGCCTCAATAAGGCAAAAATACCTCTAAACTGTAAGTTTTAGGCCTTGGTTGTCGCCGAGATAAGATTGTCACTAATTAATTTTCTTATGAACTATCGGTAGTTCATAAAACGTATTGGAGGGGGGATTGGCTTTCTGAAATCGTTTCCAAAGTTGTAGAAATTTTGAATCTAATGAATCAAAATATATGAAAAACAAATTCTCAAAAAACTTACGCTATGCATTAATTATGGCAAATAGTGGTCAAACGCGGGCCTATCGACAAACAAAAACAAAGTCTTTCGCTGGCTAGTCTGATACTTCACCTATTGATCTATTTCCAGTTCAAATACCGACAGCTAGGTACAATATGATAATACAACCTTCCACCTCCCCAGGGTATGGGCTACTTACACGCGCGAGGCATCATCCACAAAGACCTGAAGACGAAGAACATCTTCCTGGAGAACGGCAAGGTCGTCATCACCGACTTTGGGCTATTCAGCGTTACCAAACTATGCTTTGGAAACAAGTTAGTACAAAGGTCAATAGAAAATTTTGCACTTTACTTACTATATTTTATAAGTTTTATGTCTGGGTTACAGCGGAATACTTTTTGAAACATAAATAGCTGAAGTAAGTCACTCTGGTTTTGTGTATACAAAATTATCTTTATTGCCAATATATACTCCAACCATTTTGAAGATATAATGTTTACTAACAAAGTTAAATAACATTTTTAGGGCTACCCTCTACTCAATAACAAAAATAAAACGAATTCGATATAGAATGTTGTATCTGGTACATCGATTTAACTGAATTAGTACCGATAAAAGATAGTTTCATCATCTTCAGCCTTTTAATATTCCCACTGCTGGGACATAAGCCATTCTCTGTGAGACAGGGATTGGGCCTTATTCCACCACGCGGTCCCAGTCCCATCGGGTGAAACGATGTTTTCCTTCACCGTTTTTAGGTGTTGAAATAATTTACACAAAGTAAAGCGCCTGCTTGGGTTCGAACCCACAACATACGACACGTAAGTCGGGGCCGTTACCACTGGGACACTACTGCTCAAAGATAGTTTGAAAACATATAAAATATCCAAGGTCATAGGACTCGAAAATCTCTAACGTTTTCAGCCCTGCTGTTAGCTGATTGAGCTTTCAGTGCTTTGTTAGTAAATATTATACCTTCATCTTGGCCAGGGTATATTAACTCCATTTGAGATAACATTAGACATTTAAATTATCCCATTTTACAGCCCGTTCAATCGATTTTGAGTTCTATTACATTGGTGATATGGCAAATGGCAACTGTTGTAAACAGTTTTTTTTTATTTTTTTTTATTTTACAATTAGTTATGGTAACAGGTTTATGCTTTTTATGCTATCCTTATATTTACGGAATCGAACTCAAAATCGGTTGAACGGACTGTACAAAAGGGTTGTAGAAATTTCTAATGTTATTTCGAACGGACTATAGATGCATGTGGGTCAGGGTTTAAAATCACGCAAGCTCCATTGAAAAGGGGGGATTCTCCCACCAGGTGTTCTGTCTGGTGAGCATTTGCCTGATGGTTGTTGTAGAGCTGTTGCATATGTTCAAATCGCGCGCAGAACTTAGACTACGCCATAAAAGATTTGTGCGACGTCATGTCTTTTTGTAGTTCGTATGTGACGATGTAGATGCCACTAAAAGAGCCAGGATATTACTTGCTTGCAAAAACTATCCGAAAGTAACCCGGGAATTGTGATACTTTTATATGGTGCAGGTAACAACGCAATGTTGAAAAGTTTTTTTGTAACCTGCGCAAGAGTTTGCGCTTTTGATTGAGAGTTATTTGCACCGTATATAAGTACGTTGTATCTTGTAACTAATTTTATCACTATAAAGATGGAGTGGAAAAAGCAGGATTCTAGTTTACAAGAAAATAATGTAACAAATAACTCTAGAAAGAAATTCTGCTTTCTTCATAGAAGCATCTTGAAAAGCATAAACATACTGAATGCAAATGCAATGTACAAATAGCACAAAGTTGCACGACTAGCATGATGCTATTGGGAGGTATTCTATCTAAAATATGGACGCACGCATTAGAAAAATTTCGATCTGGAGTTGATTGCCACTCTGTAAAATAAATCTGTCCCTTATGCACCTAGGTCGTAAGGTCTATAAACAAGTTTACTCCACTTCCTCATCTGCTTAGCCTATTTTTCATGTGAGATTTCCAGTCTTACTTGATGTTCTGAATACAAGTATCTTACTTAATATTATAAATGTGGAAGTTTGGATAGATGTTTGTTACTCAATCACGCTAGAACGGCTGAACGGATCTGAATGAAATTTGACACAGACATAGATTATATTCTGGAATCGCACATGGGCTATTTTTCATCCCGGTATAATGTTCCCTGAGGATAAGAATACACTTTTCACGTGGGAGATGCCGCTGGTATAAGCTAGTTCTAAATAAAAAAATAAAGACTGGTTGCCAGAATTTCGGGCTTATGATTGCATGTTACGACTGTCTTAGATTTTCGAATTACAATTTGACCATTGATTTAATGAGCTGTCTAATACATAGGGAAAGCTTCTAGATGTTAAAAAGATGGTCACTCATTCTCGGTAAGACCCTAGCAAGGGTTGCTTAACCTTGAAGACCCGTGCGGTCGACCCTGTTCACCAATTTGAAAATAGGGGTTTGAACAGATGGTCTTTCATGAAATTGTTTCCAACATGATTGATGTTGATGCGTATGTTTTCCCCTTCACAATGAGCTCAGTGTGGAGATATATTTATATTGATGTTGGGTGTGTATGTGTATGTATGCGTTGTGCCCCAGCTTGCGCGGCGACAGCCTGGGCATCCCGGCGGGCTGGCTGTGCTACCTGGCGCCCGAGCTGTGCCGCGCGCTGACGCCGCACGCGTCGCTGCACCTGCCCTTCTCCAAGGCCACTGATGTCTACGCGTTTGGGTATGTTACATGTCACACAGTTTTCAACTTACTCACTACCATCACCATGGTGTTTTGACGCGCCGCCGACGTCACAAAAACGCGTTAAAAACTTATTAATTTATTGTACATGAAAAGTTTAAATACAATTTTCCATTAAAACAGCTTCTAATGCTGTCTTTTAACATACCAAAGTAGATATAATGCACCGTTGAAAAAATGTTGTTTGCTTCTAATGTCCAACTAATGGTTAACCTGTCCAAAGGCGAAAAAAAAAAAAACATTGCAAAAAATATGAATTAATTTCGAGAGCACAATATTTAAAAAAGTTAATTAAACCCCGGCTACTTCAATTTTTATCTATGACTACTGCCTGTTCATTGCCATCAGTTCATAAATTCCGATTCAAAATAATGTGCAACTATTACTGAACCAATTTTCACAAACATTATATAATTTTCCTGTTTTACTGTTGTTTACAGCACGGTATGGTACGAGCTTCTGTGCGGTGAATACCCATTCAAGAGCCAGCCGCCCGAGGCCGTCATCTGGCAGGTCGGCAAGGGCGTCAAGCAGTCGCTAGCCAACATGCAGGCTTCCAGAGACATCAAGGTACATCTACTACTGCTATTTATTACGTTACTAGCTTTTACCAGCTGTTCGACTATTGAATGTTAAAAATTATCCGACAGGAACGTAATACCGGGGTGTGAAGTATTCTGTGTCATAATTCAGTTCACAATTCACCCTGGTGCCCATATCTGTTCAGCTTTTTGAGTTCGAGTGATTACCAAACATCCAGCCATTCGGCCCAGAATCAATATCTAGGCCCTTCTACCATCGGGCTTCCAGACGCACTGCAAGTTACCATCCTTGCCTAGTAGCTATTTCATCAATTCGCACCAAGCACTTCGAAACATCCTGCGCATAGCAAAAGAGTAGATATCACTGCCTGCGTCTGTATTCCCGAACGCATTCATCCCGAATGTCTACAAAGTTAGAGTGATAAGGCTCCTTCTGAGTAAGCTCATTTAATCGTCGATGTTGTCTCTGTCATTTGACCTAGAAAAAAAAAGTATGTTGTGCTATTTGACTGAAAGTTGCTTATTTTTCCGTCGACAGTCAGTTTTTAGCCTTGTTCTTGACTTACAATAAATTTAATGCGTCTTTAACGTTTAAAAATAGGTGGCCGGTCAGGTTTTAGTACCAGAAATATGTCAAGAAATTTTCTTAAGGACGCTATTACATTTTTCTACAAATAACAGTGCTTTTCAGGTACAATTTTAAGGTATATGCAATCACAGATGTGAAGATATCATGGTCTTAATTTAAAGATAATATATTCAGCTCCAGATTGGCATCAGAAAAATTGCATGACATCATACAAAATTTTCGCACAAATACGTTTTGCCCATCACGATAATCGCAAAAATATTAAAAAAGTAGGGTCCGAATAGGTCCCAGTTTAGTTAATTTTACAGCATTTTTTATCTTCAAAATTATAAAAAAATTGCGGTATATATAGTCCTTTACAGGTTCAGATAATTATTTTTTACCCAAATCAATATATATTTTAATTATTAGCTACAATAAAAACACTTGCCGACTTCTTCATACATTTTGCACTCGAAGCGTATCATTCCGCTGATTCCGCGCTCAGAAGCGCTCGTGGAAGGACGAGCGTATCGCTTTTTTGCAAAAAATAAATACGATAAAAGTAATAGAAAATATTGTAGTGTGCATGCGTGAGTCGTATGTCGTGATCGAAAGGAGTTGATATTTTACCGGACCGAAATAAAAGTATGTTAGAGTTTCCTTTTATTATTAGAATATGATTTAGAAATTATGTTGGGTATGATCGGGATTTGGATAGGTATTGTTAAGCAGTTGTTGATAAGGTTGAGAAATGGATGGGTGGGTTTAAGCAGCTCTTAGTAAGGTTAGGATTTGGATGGGTAAGGTTAAGCTGGCGGCGGTGAAGGTTAGAAGTGGATGGGTGGGAGGAGATTTATGATTTGAACCGGTTTGTATGTATGACGAATACGGGGTCAAACCAAAATACAAGATGGCGGCGACGAAAATTTGACCGCTTTTCGATATGGGTGTCATTTTCATGGTTTTTGGCGTCGCTTATATCGAATATGGGGTCAAAACCAAAATACAAGATGGCGCCGACGAAAATTTGACATCTTTGCGTCATGGGTGTCATTGTCATGGATTTTGGGGTCGCTCATATCGAATACGGGGTCAAAACCAAAATACAAGATGGCGCCGACGAAAATTTGACATCTTTTCGTCATGGGTGACATTTTCATGGTTTTTGGGTAGTATGACATTAGCTAATGCTCATTAAGTAATACTCCAAAAAAATTTGATGGTAATATTTTATATAATATGTATACACCGTGAAATTTAAATGGTTGTTTTCCCGCAGCGAAATGGTTTTTTCTATGTAATACAATCGTTTCGTAGTTATGTAAAATATTAGAAACAAAAACTGGCATATTTAACATTGTGAAAAACTTAACTCGAAAGCGATCACGAACCAATAGTAATACCTCCCGATATCTACGGCCGAACGACAGCGGGGCGTTGACCCGGGTGCTAAGTAGGTCAGGATCACTGTCAAAAGGATTAGGTTCGAAGGCGGCTCCGTTTGATAATGTTGCGCGCGGGCTAGTTTATGCCGTATTACTACACGCGAGAGCTTATTTTACTTTAAACATTTAATAAATCGGTATTTGCTTTGTCGGCTTAGCGGTGGTATAGTTCCTTGCAAACTATTTTATGACGTATCACTACGTGCGAGAGTTTATTTTGGTTTGAACATTATCGTGTGCATCGCTTTTCTTTGCCGGTGGTGACGCGAGTAGTACCTAGTACCTACAAGTTACTATTGTAACTCACTTTTTCGAGTTGATGAATATTTTTTAAATTATTTTAAAACAAAAACATCGTTATTTTTTTACTTTAACTCTATGCTTCGAAAGTACTCCTTAAGGCAAGTCGTTCTGCCGCGGGAAAACAACCAATTAAATTTCACGGTGTATAATATGTAATGCAAAATGTTCAAGTAATTTTTAGGGTTTCCCATATTAATAAGACTCCGCGGTCCGTCTGTCTGTCTGTCTGTCTGTCACCAGGCTGTATCTCATGAACCGTGATAGCTAGGCAGTTGAAATTTTCACAGATTATGTATTTCTGTTGCCGCTATAACAACAAATACTAAAACAGAATAAAATATATATTGGGGCTCCCATACAAAAAACGTGTTTTTTTGCCGTTGTTTGCAATAATGGTACGGAACCCGTCGTGCGCGAGTCCGACTCACACTTGGCCGGTTTTTTAATCCTTGTGACCGGAAATTATTTCGTTTTAGGTATCTACTTATTTTACGTTACGTATTTTTAAAAATACCTACTTACTACAATAAAGTGAAAGCTAATTCTCTTATCGAAAGTCGGTGTCGGTATATATTGCTTTTCGTTTTTCGACACGGAAAAGTTTTTATTTTTCTCTTTTTAGTTTTTGTTGGTACCCCATATTGGGTAGGTATACTAAATAAATCTGTTAACCCCCTAAAAACGTACAAGCGTGATTTTATATTATGGTATGGTGAAAACAAAACATAACTATACGATCACACTAATCGCAGGTCATTTGCTATTTGTTATTGAAGAGTTCCATTGTCTATCTCCGAAGATCTTTATCATATCCTAATATATTATACAATAAAACCTTCCCTGAAAACACATACATTAATCGACGTAAACCCAATAGTATCGGATAAGTAGTTTTAAAGAAAATCGCGGATGCATACGGGTCGAATAGATAGAGCACCTCCTTTTTTTGAAGTCGGTTGAAAATAGAACCTACTTTTTACGACGACGGTTTGTAATAGTTACCAAATGCATTTCCAAAGTGCCAACTAACCTTCCTGAATCAACTTCAATAAAATTAAAAAATAATAACAAGGACCAATATTATTTGAGTGATGTATAAAATCGAGCGCTCAGTAGTTTCAATGAGTGCGTGCGCGTAATGTTGTTGTGTGCTACTAGATACCTAAATTTGAGTTCGTCGAAAATGTAACAGCGTCCTTAAGTAAATTTTTCTCGATTCCCAGGACATCCTCATGCTGTGCTGGTCGTACCGCTCCCCCGAGCGGCCGGACTTCCCGCAGCTGCTCAGCACACTGCAGAAGCTGCCGCGCAAGCGCCTGGCGCGCTCGCCGTCGCACCCGGTGCACCTGTCGCGCTCCGCCGACTCCGTGTTCTGAGAGCTTGTTAGTGTTAGTGTGCTATACTTGTTCTGTCGATAGAAATGTCATCATCAGCTGTTTACTCTTTTCCCTAATATGATGGGGTAGGCCTTCTTCCAACCTGACTGGTTGCAGCTGTATTCAGGTCCATATAAATATAATACTGGAATATTTCGCTAAGAAGAAGAAGGATTTTATCTGTCCGACTTACGCAACCTAATTACTTGGTGACACGATTACCACTTGGTAACACTTGTTGTAAGTTAAAAGTATACAACTATGTAGTACGTGAGAGAAAAGGTAAAAAAATTGGCTCTGTTTGTGCCTTTTCCCTACGATTTACTCAATTATTCGACCTAGAAAAAGGTAATTCAGTAAACATTGCTTGGCAACGCCATTTTTTCCAATGCACGCTGCATTGGAAAAAATGGCGTTACTGAAATATTGTTAAAAGATGTAGAAAAAAAATATGGAATGGTGTATGGTGAATTCTGCTTAACAAGAATGAAGAAACTGTTGAAAGTTTATTGGTCAATCCTTTGGAAACCGTTCGGCACCAAATTCACCTATAATAACTAATGGTGTATCGACTATATAGCCCCGATTATTGGGTTTCAATCCATCTTTTACCCATCCCTACCATCAACTATCGACAACTATACCACACTAGCCACTACCCACAACAAAAGTATTCGCTCACAAATCTCGACGAAATAACTATTTAAGAACTGTATATTTATAATTTGAAGTGTCAAAAAGATTTCTTTCTCTTCAACAAATTGGGAGAACAATTTTGTTGTAAAAAATATTTAATAAGTTATTTATTTAATTAATAATTTAATGAGAATTGGTTATATCGTCCAAAATTTTGTATAATTTATTTTAATTACTTTAGAATGTACTTTTTCATGGCCTCTTGTTGTTCAACGAATTTTTGACATACCAGTGTACTCGCCTCAATTACTATAAAAATTGCGACTATCCAGTATCCATACTAATAATGTAAAAATAAGTTTCATGGTGGAGATTCAGTATATTTTGCTATCAATCAGTCACAGTCCACAGCTGGACAACGGGCTCACCAATTTTACTTTTTACAACAACTCTGAAATGCATGCACAATTTTGCTATAAAGTCGCTTTACGTTCCTCAAATTGTTATAACCTTATAAAACACCCAAAAATTGTCCTCCCAACTTGTACACGAAAAATATAACAATGGCTATATTCATTATAACTATAACAACAAACGGGTTTTCGATACTTAGTGTAAACATTTATAAATAAAATGTAAAATATGTTAATAACGTCTATTGTAAGTAAACAATCTTGATCTCTGAATAATCGATAGAGTAAATTATATTTTCGTAATTAAAATAATAATTAATTCAGGTAAAAAAAACAAAAAAAAAACGTGGAAAATGACTGCTTTGTTGATAGAATGTAAATATTTGTACAGTGTTACAATTTTGCTGTGATCGATGAATCGACTGTTCTAGGGAAGAAAAGACATTTTGTTGTTATTTTCGGAAAAAGGAATTTAGCTTCTCTTTGATCTGAATAATCTACTTAATATTGACCCCAAGGGATAAAACTGTCCTTACAAGATTTAACAAAGGCCTTTTCCAAAAATTTAAAATAAAAACTGATTTTTCTGTCCTAGAACAATCAGAGTGAATGCACTGATCTAAACACCAAGATAAAGCCTTATAGCAATACCAAGATTCTAAAATCAAGTAAGTTTTTGATATTAAAACAGTTATTTTTGTAACAAATCTTTAAAAACAATGATGTATGTCTGAACGATGAATCCTTGAAAAATCATGCTATTTCAAGTTTTTCAAGACCTGGTTGTAAGCAATAAGAAACTTAAAATAGTAATATAGTTACAAAAAACACCAAGATCAGTGCATTCAATGAAATATTCTGTCTGTACTAGGCTAAGAGTTGACATCTTTCATACCTACTACATTATTTTACAAGTTTTCTTATTAAACTATGATAATAGTCCCCAACGGTGCAACGCACGAATTTATTTGATATTACGTAGAATAACGACAGTTTATTTTAATGTTACTATCAAAATTTTAGCTAAAGTTATTGAGATTATTGTAGACGAGAAAAAAAAGTATATTCCTTTGATTTTTCTGTAATCAATGCGAGGAAGGGAAGGTGCTATATGTCTCTTGCTTTGGAATACTTCCCTATTTCAATACGATCCCAGACTTTTTATTACATATACCTTTTCTGTTGGTCGCCAATGTTGGATTCTGGCTTTCAGGAGTTGCAGTAATTTGGGAATAGTGCGGTGTGATACCTTTGGAAATGAAAATTCATCTCAAATAATATTGCTGACATGTTATTTGGCTCCAATAATCTCTGATAACTATTAAAAAACAAATATGTTTTGTAAATAAAATAATTTAACATTCCTTTTCGTAGGTTGTTGAGGTTTATAACTTGATAGTTACTATACAAGCTGTAGAGCATCAGTTTGTATCTTTTTTAAAGTTACCAATTTCTTATATCATTGCTAAGAGGCTTATTGTTAGTCTAGGCTGAATACAGGCGATGTTTGTGCTATGTACGTCGCGGGTTTCGATGTGACTGGAGTGTCCTGTAGAAAATATAATGATTTATACTGTAGGAAAAGATTGTATTTAGAATACAAGTGAAGTGGATAATATATTGAGATAACCTAAACAAAAGTAGTTCCGCTAGTAACGCGTAAGATTTTATGAATATAAATTAAATTCTCTGTCACATCCAAACCGGCAACCAGCTGTCATCGAATCATCAACTAGCAAAAATTATCACATAAAATAAAAAAAAAACGAAAAATAACAGCTCATTATTTTATTGTTTACTAAATTATTGTTATAAAGGAAAATTGTTCTGGTCAGTCGACTCCTATTATGATAGTTTGTAATATACGGCGATGGCGTCGCGCAGAACTGTACATATGAAAATTGCGCGGCGTCCGCCATTTGTAATATATATTTATTAGAAAAGAACAATGGTTGGAGTGCAGATGGATGTAGTTTTACATTATGTATTGAGATTGAAATGATTAGGTTAGTTGCATTTGCCAAAATAAATTTCCCGATCACTGTTTTTTTGTTGTTTTATTTATTTGATACTACCAGCGGCTTTGGCCACATGAACATCGGAAATTACCCTATGACCTATGGAAACATGCTGCTGTTATTAAAAGCATTCTGTTGAGGTCATCTACCCATACGCCAAGTTTCATCCAAATCAGACTAAGATGGTTGACTAATAAACATACAGAATTTTTTTGTTGTAATATTAGTGATATTGTAAAACATTGCAAATACAGTTCACACCAAAACTCGAGGAAAGCTGATCTGTGCCATCCTATTGGTAATCCCAAGAGGCAACACTTGGTATTTGTATAATATGCTGTTGATAAAATGTTATTGTCTTAATAACAATCACCCAAAGGTCAACACTAAGACTATATATTAAAACATTTGATTTGCTTCCTTACTGGTTAATAGGGAATGAAAAAAATTCAAGGTGTCAAAAAATAAGAATGAAAAACATAATTTTGGCCTTAAAAATATATTTATCAGAAAAATATAATGTAGCATCATAAAAATGTTATGAAATATGTCCAGCCAATATACTAGCAATATTAGTACACATGCTTTTGATCTCATCATTGCTAAGATATTCTGATCCCAAGATAGCATTCCCTAATGCAATGGTTTCTCTCATAGTGTTTGCTTTTATCCAAATCCTGCCATTCATGCCAGCAGCTAATTCAAAGGGCCACTCATTCTTTAAAGAGTTTAATAGTGGGCATTCAGGATTTAGTATCTTTCTTATTAGGTTTAAGGAGCATTTGAACACAAAACCGTCTTCCAACACGCCTAGGCGACCTTTCTTCCCGTGAGAATCGACGCAAACGATTTCTGGTTCCATGTCTTTGCTGGCTACTAACATTTTGGCGTATACTACGTCGCCGTTGACAACCTTAGGTCTGTTCTTCTTAGTTGCACCTTCGAAGGACAGGTAAGATAAAGATGCGGTACAGCTGCCTCCGACATCGACTCGAAATATGTCTCCTGCCTTTTGCACCACAATTCCTATAACATTCTCTCCGCGTGCTGGAATGTATCTCTTTTGATAGTTATCCACCCAGTACGTGTTAGGTGCACGCTTCCTCAAAGTGCCAGCTTTTGTGATGAAAATCCCGTCGATTTCTTTTCGTAATCCAGGTCCGAGGATAACTTTACTTTTCTCGCCAACTGCGGCGATTTCCTCGGAGATGTCTCCCGGCAGAACAACGTCACCAACTGATACTTTCATGATAGATTGCTAATTTCATTCGCTTGGGAAATAAGTTAACTTTTTTGAAATAAACACAGTGTCCACACAAATCTAACCTCAAAGCCCAGTTTTTTGTTTTGACAGAACAGTCTCAACAGACGTCAGAAAGAGGCTGTTTTTTCCCCGATTACAGATTATAAAAATCCGTTTTGTTCATTATGGACGCCAGCTATTATTTTATTTTAATGTTCTTTTTATATGCACATTATCATTTTTTTTCGAATTTTTTTTCAATAACACGAGCTTATCGTTAAACAAAAAACTAAAAAATGGTAACCACCATTTTCCTTATCTTTTGAGAGTGTAACTCGAGTGACAAAACGTGATTAACATGTTGTCATTTTGACAGTGACGTACAGGTTCAGGTTGTCATTTTTTGATTTGTGTCCGTGCCGCTCCACACGTGTTTTTATTTGGGCGAATGTTTACATCTTTATTTTATCCAAAAAATCGTAAAAATGGTAGCGACAGTACGTAAAGACTTAATAGTTTACAAGGGCAGCAATTTTTTTCGCCAAAGGCTGCTGCTGGCCACGTTAAGTGGTCGTACAATTAAAATAGAAGATATTCGCAGTACACATGATGACCCAGGTCTTCGAGAGTACGAAGTGAGTTTAATTCGACTTCTGGACAAAGTTACCAATGGAACGAGGGTCGAGCTGAGTCAGACGGGTACTTCGGTTTATTACCAGCCAGGAATATTGGTCGGAGGGCAAGTTACACATAGTTGTAGCACACAACGGGGTATAGGTTAGTATTTACTTATTTTTGACTTAAGGTATTATAGTTTCTGTTACTTATTTACTTGGCCCTAATTATTTCGTATACTCAGTTCACTTTTCACCAAAAAATGTTTCAAGTACTTTTATAATTTTTACACTAACAGCAATACTCTGAACCCTCATAAAAAGATTCGATGATTTTAACCATTATATTGATCCATTTTCAGGCTACTACTTAGAAATTCTGCTAGCCCTGGGTCCATTCTGCAAGGAGCCTCTGAACGCTGTCCTCCAGGGAGTCACACACAGTGACCTGGATGTCTCAGTAGATAAGATCAAGGCATCTGCCCTGCCCATGCTACTGAAGTTCATATTAGTTGATGATGGACTGGAGTTGAAGGTTGTAAGGAGAGGTAAATACCAACATTTGTACTTCATCATAAATTTAAAGTTAACACTGATTAACAGTAAGAAGTAAATTGCTATAAAGTCGATTGCTTTTTAAACTACCCAGATAAGAAAATAGAAACTACACAATCTATAAAATAACACAAAGCAAATGTCCAAATATAAATTTTGAAAAAAATGTTTCTAACATTTCCAGATAGTGGTAAAAGAAACTACAGATTCTGGATTTAATATCATTTCCAATTTTTCAAGCTTTATTTATCTTGCAATGTATTTATGTATGTAAGTGTGTTCGGGTCATATCTTGCAACTGAATTTGAAAGCAGTTATCCTCCACCGATTAAGATGAAATTATCCAAACACATTTAGTTTGAATGACAATGCATGGTTAGCTAAGTGATGTCATTCAAAATCAAGTATGGCGGACGGGCCAAGATGGAGGAATAGTTATTTTTTGTGCACTGCCATGATATCGGTTTCAAATGAAAGGGTTTGCTGAGAAGAATATAAAAAAAGCTTGTTTAAAAAAAAAGGTTTTTAATGAATAATATTTTCGTCTTGGATAACTCAGTAGCAGCCCAGAGACTGGATTTGTGCCCATTTGATGGCAATAGGTACATGTCACATGGGAGTAGAAAAAACATAACTGGTGAAATTTGGGTGTACCCAAAGTAGGTGCACATCTGCCTAACCTTTCGGTGATTACAGGCTCGATGTTATGTTATTTAATATCATTTAGAAAACACACAGCCACCAGCACAAATTATAATAAAAACTTTTCACAAAGAATAAACTGACTTCAAAAGCAAAACACTAAAAAGTGCAAAATAACTTTCGTTTCAGAAGTCGGTATCTTTGGTATCTCTTGTTTTTATAATTTTTCGACAACGACTTTCTTTTTAGTTTTTTTACACCATCACTAAAAATGAGCAATTTCTATAGTACCTATAAGATTGACAAAATACCCATAATAACTCAATGTACCTACACATTAGTGCTGTTTTTCGCTTAGGAGTTCGTTTGTATGCTCCATATATAAACTGCTGGACCGATTTTGATGAAACTTGCACTATTCCTTAAGTTGAGAGATACGCAATCCAGCACAAAAAGAATGATCACAATCCGATAAAAGGTTTTGGCGAAATGCATGGACACACATACCTACATACCTACATACCCACATAAACTTATGAAATTTGGCACGCGTGTTTAAAAGCCCACATAGAGTAACATATGTGAATATTGTGCAGTTCCAACAATATTACATACATACATGTCGAATTGATTTACTACTTTTTTTTTAAGTCTGTAAAAACAAAACAATTTATAAACTAAACAATTTTCCAGGTGCACCACCCCTCGGTGGTGGCGAGGTAGTATTCAAATGCCCGGTCCGACGCAGCCTGCGACCTCTACAGTGGACACAATGGGGGTTGGTGAAAAGAATACGAGGAGTCGTGTATGCCCTGCGGGTGTCTCCTACCATGGCTAACAGAGTCGTTGATGCTGCTAAGGGGGTGAGTGGATAAATGCTTGTGTGATTTATTAGCAACAAATGTTTACAAATGTAGCCAGCCTTGAACTTTGCCATTCAATCAATAATGACAAACTTAATTTGTGTCTACCAGACACAACCATCATTAAAGAAACCCTGGTTACAAACTTATGTTATGTTCATTTATCTAACAAAATCTAAGAATTTGGGTTACTAAGCCAATTCAGCTAATAGAATTCTTAAATGAGGTCCAAGTTAGCTCTTCTAAGTATTAAAAAAATTTACTTTGATATTAGTGCAATAAGGGCTGTAATAAAAATCATACCTATCATTCTAATAGCACATTATATCTTTTTATTTACAGGTAATGCTGAACTTCATCCCAGACGTGTACATCAATACCGACCAGTGCCGCGGCTCCAACGCAGGCAAGAGTCCCGGCTTCGGCATCAGTCTCGTCGCCGAGACGAATGAGAAGACCTTCTATTGCGCTGAGGCTGTGAGTACTATGAACCAAAAGCTGATGATAGAGGCACAGACATAAAAAATATTCCTTTTTCACTACATATTTGCCATCAGTCGTCAAAGTCAAAGTCAAAGTCAAAGATTTATTTGCAGATAAATATGGTTACAAAAGTTCTTACAATGGTAGTATTAGTAGCTTAACATATTCAATCATAACATAATGACATGCAAATTTTTGGTATAGGTAGAATTCGAACATTAATTTAATTTATAATCAAGAAATTCTTTTATATTATAGAAGGGATGCTCAATTAACCACCTGCGTAAAGCCCTTTTGAAGCGGACCATTGGAAGTTCTTTAATTTGGTTAGGAATCTTGTTATAGATCTGAATACACATAGGATAACAACTTCGCCTATATAGTTCCGTTTTTATTCTTGTAGGATTTATTAATCTATTAGGATATCTGGTTTTAAAGTTACATTTATCTCCCAATTTTTCAAACATTTCAGGGTGAGATTTGGTAAATTTACATACTTCCTCAATATAAATACCAGTTAATGTAAGTAGTCTAAGTTTTCTAAACAGCGGTTTACAGGATGTGAGTGGGTCTACATTACAAATCGCACGTATACACCGCTTTTGTGCGATGAAAGCTCTTCCGAGATGCACCGAGTTCCCCCATACCAGTATACCATAGCGCAGTATTGAACCAACATATGCATGATAAGCCTGCAATGTGGCTTGTCTACTTGTAAGATTAGATAAACGCCATAGAGCATAAGCAAACTTACTGAGTTTTCCACATATCATATCAATATGGTTAATCCAAGAACACCTCTCATCTAGAACTATCCCAAGAAAAGTAATACTATCTGATTGTTGTATTTGTTTACCTTTATAAGTTATGTTTAAATCCATTTTAGTCCAGTTTTTGTTTTGAAATTGTACATATTTGGTTTTATCTATGTTAGGTTTAAGGTTATTCTTTTCCATCCAAGTTATTATTTTGTCTACGGTACTATTTATTTCTTCATTATAGTTTTCTTTAGTTTTAGGGATAATTACGGAGACATCATCTGCAAAGAGTATGCAGGGATGGTCAGTTACTTTTGTCAGGTCATTGATATATAGCAAAAAGAGTGGGGGCCCCAAAATACTGCCCTGTGGAACGCCTGTGCCATTGTAACCTAATTTGGATTTATATTTCTGTTCACCATTTTGATTTGGTTTATCCACAGTAATTTCTACAACTTGCGATCTGTTTGTAAGGTAACTTTTTAACCATGCATTTGCTTTACCGCGTATTCCATATTTATCACATTTTTTTAGGAGTAGCTCGTGCGATACAAAGTCAAAGGCTTTTGACATGTCAAAAAATACAACAGTAGTCGGAATTTTCTGGTCAATATTTTTGGTAACTAGGTTAATTAAGTTAAATGCCGCTGTGGTTGTCGATTTTCTTTTTTGGAATCCATGTTGATCTCGATTCAAAATTTGGAACTTATCGATAAAATTTATTAATCGCGCATGCATGACCTTTTCGTAAATTTTTGCTAAAATAGGCAACAAGGCTATCGGTCTGTAATTATCAACAAGTTTTCTATTTCCTTTTTTGTGTATTGGTTTAATAGCTGTCATTTTTAATTTCTCAGGAAACACTCCCGTGAATAATGATAAGTCTAATAAATGTACTAGTACCGGAGTAATGATAGGGCCTATGTATTTTATAATCCTTGTAGGTATTTGATCATAACCTGTTGAATTTGTATCCCTGAGAGATTTAATTACTTTACTACTCGTGAGACCATAAGCAAATTCTTTTAGCGATGAGATGGCAAAAAAAGAGAAAATGTTATTGTAAATTGGAACTGGGCAAAGACAAAGATATTTTATTGCAACTAGACCACCAAGCGGCACTTTTGAATGTTAAAATTTCCAAGGAATAAAAATTGATTCTACCGTGCATTCGGAAAGTAGCTTGTTATGGAGAAGAATGCACAAGGAACTCCATACTTACTCTATTTTTTTTTTTACAACATTTTTGTACATGGGTACATACATGAATAGATTCATATATGTGAGGACAATGCACCCAGAAAAACTACACACTATACTACGTACAGGTATAAAGTATTAAAAGTACTCACACATGCACTGTGCAGTTATATAATAGGTACTAGAAAAACATTAACATCCGAAGCAGCTAAGTTATGACCAATCCCTACTGACGGCGCCCGTTCACGAACATGACGCATGAAACGGCATCACCCAACTCAACCATCATGAAGGGAACCGCACGATCCAACACACGCGCCACCATCAGAGAGACATTTGAGAGAGCATGACACACTCAACTGCCAGGGCACACACAAGTCAACAAACGACACAGTTGGGTACATAGTACTCACACACGTGCTGTGCAGTTATATAAAACTAAAAGAAATCAAGTTTATACAATACAAATATATTTATACAGTCTTCAGCAGGTCCAACAATACTTCAAAACATATCACTTGTTTTTGCGCCCTAGTGGTTGTGGAGCAGGACTAGCATTAAGCCAAGCATTTTTATCAGTGATGTAATCCCCAACTTACAATATGCCTGCCTGCATAATGTGCGTTTTATACAAGTTTTAAATTTCGTCTCATTCGTTGTAGAATGTGGGGAGGAATTTATTGTAACATTTTGTACAGTACCCCATGAAGATGATGCTACTTTAGCCAGTCTGAAACCTGGTTACACTAATTGGTCATCAATTCTAGTAATGTAATTATGTCTGTCTCCATTTTTACTAAAAATATGTAAATTCTTGCTTACGTACATGATGTTTTCATAAATATATTGACAAGGAACCGTCATGATGTTAATGTCCTTAAACAGTTCCCTTAGAGAATCGCGCCGGCGAAGATTGTATATCGTTCTGATGGCTCGTTTTTGCTGAATAAAAATTTACTCAATGTCTGCAGCCCTTCCCCATAGTAAGATACCGTAAGACTTTATACTATGAAAGTAACTAAAATAGACCAGCCAGATCTACATCAGTAAATTGACGATTTTTTCTAACAGCATAAGCTGCCTAACTTAGCCGCCCTGCAAGTGATATTAAATGAGGACCCCATTGTAACCGTTTTTTCGTCGAATTCTAGCTTCTTCTTGTTTAATATAATGTCACATTCAGTACTTTTGACATTCGGCAAGGAACATTTTACGCACTTGGTTTTTTTACCATTTAAAACTAAATTATTGGCAGTGAAACAATCCAGAACCTGCCGTAGCCCGTTATTTACGTCGTCAACCTGATAGTAAAACTATTTATTTAAAAAATTAAAGATGTGTCATCAGCAAAGAACACCATGTTTATTTTGTTTTCCAATAAACGGGGTAAATCGTTTATGTATATTAAAAATAAGAAAGGACCTATAATTGAGCCCTGGGGTACCAAACTTAACGCTGATTGACCTAGCCCGTAATGCTCAAGTTTCAGAAGTAATGTTTCATGATTAACGCAATCAAACGCCTCCGACAGGTCGCAGAAGATACCTATGGCATCTTATGTCTCTTTCCACGCATCAAAGATGTGTTCTAATAGGGTGACACCAGCGTCAGTTGTACAACGTCCTTTGGTGAAACCATACTGATGCAAGATGTTATTCGTATTAAAATGAATGAGCATTTGATTTAGCATTATCTCTTCAAAAACCTTGCTGAAAACCGGCAACAGGGATACTGGTCTATAATTATATTTTTTTTAATATAAAACTGGCATATTATACACCTTGAATCTAAAAGATCATTCGCTCAATTTTCACGCGTACAGTGCAGGAGTTTCGCTCCAACATCAATCTATAATTTCTATTTTAATAGTACTTGTTTTACTCTTTTCAGTTAATTTTTTGCGGTCGGATTTTTTCTTTTTATAATAATGTGTTTTAAATCATTTCTGCTACATGCAAGCTAATGCGTCTTACCTAATTAATAATCAAATATTATTAATTTAGTAAGACGCATTAGCTTGAAGCAGTTCATTGTGGAGCTGTAAACTGTAACAAAATTTTTCGCAAGCCTATATATAGGTACATACATGGCACTCTTCTTTGCTTTTTTGTGATGGTTGCAACTCCAATTTCATTACCTTATTTATTTCGTTTTAGAAATCCACAGACGTCGGTACCGGCGACATCACACTCCCCGAAGACCTAGGTCGCGAGTGCGCTCAACGGCTGCTGGATGAGATATACCGCGGCGGCACTGTGGACTCGTCCTTCCAGTGGCTCTGCGCTCTCTGGATGGCGCTCGGACAGAAGGACGTCAGTGAATGTATTGTAAGTCACTTTTATGAAGATGTAACTAGGCCATTATCATTCTGTTGAAAGTCATCCAATTCTGATTAAGGCGAGCAAAACGCCGCGCTAGCCGTTTTTCGTGCAGTTTTTAGGAGCTATCTATTCGTTATTTAAAATGAAATATCAACTAATAAAAATACATTAAATTTCTACATATTATTGATTCCAAAATTGCAGATTTTTTTTTTTTTTAATGTAGTATATGTTTCACTAATCTCCTTCCAACAAAACCATAATAATTTGAAATAACGATTGATAACATGCATCTCCTCGTAAAGTGTTCATTAATATTTTTTTGTACTAACACTAATGGATAGACAATTTGATAACGAACATTTTGGTAGTTTTTTTTTTTTTAAAGACCAATTTTCGATTTTATAAAGATTTTATTCTAAAATCTGGGCGTATTCACTACTGTAATTCTTGCGCCACCAGTGCCGCTAGGCCAATAGGAATGCTCATATCTCACGCTGATTTTTTGGTCAGGGTACGGCTCAGGCCGAGGCTGCTTAAGAGCAGCCTCGGCCTGTTTTTAATTATTGTGTTCTTGAACTGTTTGTTAATTTTTTATATCGTTATCATGTCGTGGTGGCCCAATGGGTAGGTAAATACCACGCTTCTCGTACTTTAGGTTGTGGTTTCAAATCCGGGCAAGTACCAATGTGACTTTTTCAGTACATATTAAAGTTTATCTTGAACATTACTGACAACGGTGAAGAAGAACATCGTGACAAAACCTGAACATACAGGGCTACAGGTTAAGTCGACCTAGATCCTTTAAGAGGTTGTAGTTTCCATCATTCCTGACTGGTTTGAGAATGAAACACCATATCCCAAACTTATCCGTTTTCAAGATATTGGGCCATGAAGTTAAAAAAAGGGATATTATTAAGTACATCTGCAGCATGACTGTCATAGACTTCTTTTTAAATATTTCGGCAAGAAAAAAAATATTTTTTACGAATTTATTTAGAAGACGATTGATAGTTATAAAGTGATTGATTGATTCTGTGTGATTGTTAGTTGTTTTTAAGTACTTAATACTACATACACACACACACATACACATAGTACTTAATGTACTTTTAGTGTTGAGAATAATAAAGCAACTTATCTACTACACAAAAATCGCAAACACAAATAAATTGACGCAAAAAAACCATAAAGAGTAGGCCAATAGACAGAAACAATCGGCAATTTGAAAAAAAAACTTCAACGCTCAATATCTTGAAAACAGTTAAGTTTGGGATATGGTGTTTCATAGCCAAACCAGTCAGGAATTATGGAAACTACAACCTCTTAAAGGATCTTAGTCGACTTAACCTGTAGTCCTGTATCAACCAGTACCCTAGTTTATTATAAGTGTGTGGTCCATTGGTGCAATTGCTGCAAAGCATTCCAGTGCTAGGATAAACGAATAAATAATCAAATAAATGATTTATTAAGTAACCAAATTATTTATTGAGTGAAAAGGGTGACCATGGAGTTTCTTACACATTCAAACTCAAACTTCTCCATAGAGTGCCATTACTAATAATGTGCAATATGCAACTACCTTCATATTTTGCTAGACAATTCTAGTTACTTTAATTGGTTTAATTGAAATAAATAATTTGAGTTCGATTCTGAACTACATTGTTTGGTCCTGTGCCTCTCTGATTCAGTGGATACCAAAGAATATCACTAATTTATCAACACACCGTGGGGCGCTTTAACCAAGTACATAAGGATAGGTGAATAGATTACTAATCTTGATATAAAAAAGTGTATAAATAAATAAATACATTTGATAGAACAATATATAAACTCAAAAAATCTATTAAGTAATTTTATTGCTTTATTCCCAGATCGGACCACTCTCAGACTACACAATAACGTTCCTGCAACACCTTAAAGAGTTCTTCGGCGTGATGTTTAAGCTTGAGGTGCAGCGCTTAGGAGTTGGAGACGAGGAGTCTGATGATGAAGAGGTCGCGCCCGCCAACAAGATCAAGATGACCTGCGTCGGCATAGGATATGTTAATATTAGTAAAAGGACGTTGTAAATAAAGTATTTTTTATTATTGTTACATTCTGTTTTATTTAATGCCTGATTTTTCAATCACTCTTGATAAGAGGAATCATTTTGATGTTTGATGAAGATGATAGAGATCATTTTTTAAATAATGTTGTCAAATCTGCATTTCTTTTGTAGGGTTCCGTACCCAAAGGGTAAAAACGGGACCCTATTACTAAGACACCACGATCCGTCTGTCACCAGGCTGAATCTCATAAACCGTGATAGTTAGACAATTGAAATTTTTACAGTTGATGTATTTCTGTTGCCGCTGTAACAACAAATACTAAAAACAGAACAAAATACATATTTAAGTGGGGCTCCCAGACAACAAACATGATTATTTTGCCGTTTATTGATAATGGTACGGAACCCTTCGTGTGCGAGTCCGACTCGCACTTGGCGGGTTTTTTTTTAATATTTACATTCTGAAATTTAAAGGAGAATGGGCGCTTTTTACTGACGCTGGCCCCAGTCGTGTCATCAAGTTCAGAATTCAGGTTGCTAATAAACTCCTAAAATTGTATATTTACACATCGACAGGAAAACCTTAACAACTATAGAACCAATGCACATGCATGCATTGTACGCCGTACATATCACTCATCATGATAACATTGCCGCCTCTAAATAACTACACTCACATAACAGTCTCTTCAATAAAAAAATTAAGTACAGTGTGAAGCATGATTTTAGTGTTTTATAGTGTTTATTTTATGTAGTTGATAGATTGAGAAATAAATAGTTAAAGCTTATAGTATTTTACCCTTCTTCTTCGTGTCGATGATTCTCCTTCACAAAATTTTCTTCGACCAGTATTCAGCCACGTCGATAGCTTTAGCGCTGGCCTCACAAAGGTCTTGCATATTGCAGGTGTTTTTACTTATGGAGTAGAGATAGGGCATCGTCTGTGGGGTTATTCCGCTGTCACACCGTGGCTGATTGGATTACCCGATCTGACTAAGTTATGCCTACAACAGCCCGCTTGTGAAGTGGAAATTTGTATTTTTTCCTACTCTTTCATTATTCTTTTCTGATTAATTTCGTTGCGGGATCCAATACAGTTAAATTCATTCTCCGGGACTTCGTCGATCTTCATTGCCTCGGCGCTCTGGTGGTCGCCACTATTGATTCTGGCTTTCAGGAGTTGCAGTGGTTTGGGAATAGTGCGGTAGGATTGTCCCAAAAAAAAAGCCCATTTGGCTTTGTAATGTTTAGAATGTAATAATGCTACAGGCTTCGTAACCAGTTTAGGGATTTCACCCTAAAACTGTAAGTACTAACGTATTTCTACTATATATAGCCATGTAATTGTTGTTTAAGCGCATCCATGTAACCTACACCGAGACCTGGCCGCTGTATCTAGATTACAGTCATTTAGATCTTGTAAATAAACTCCATTTAGTTGAGACGATGCGTTTGTACGAGCCAATTTTGTTGGTTTCTTCTAACATTTTATCGGGCTTGCGTTGTCAGGTTCGCTAGGTGCCTGAAAGTTATAGATGTACTTTCTGAAGTACCTTTTGATAGTCCGCTGGAATGTCTACCTAACCGTCTTTGTAAGGTGGAAATCGTTTGAATAGTTAAAGAGTAAATCAACTTGTAAGATCTTGAGATTGTACATTTTTATCAGATGAGCACTTTCAGGCGAGTACGTGCCCGAAGGCACGTACTCGCCTGAAACGGGACTGATTAAATTATTATCCTTCGATAGCCTGCTGGAATAGCTACCAGGCCGACTTTGTAAGGTGGAAATCGCCTGGATAGTTTACGAGAAAATTAACTTGTAAGTTGTAAAATCAATAAAACTCCGTTCCTTTCCGCAATCTCGCTGAAAAATATGTTCAGTGCGTAATGCTATGTATTATATTATCTGTGGTATAGATATGCTAGTATTATATTATTTGTGGTATAATTATAGGTCCTATAGACAACCGGCTTTACGGGACATCCGCCCAAATAAAATTTGTTGTGTTTCCGATGGAAACAAGGGCGGTTATATTGATTACAAAAAGGTAAACCAAGAAAAATTACCAAAAATAAAACTAAATTTAGGAGCGTTTTTGGGGTCCTAGCTACGGTAAAGTCTTGGGGTCGCAATTCGGTTGTGGTGTGCTTACGACCCCAAGACATTACCGTAGCGAGGACCCGAAAAACGCTCCAAAATCGAATTCAATCGCTCCTTGCGCAAACCCTTTGCGTTGCCGTATTCACTTACGCAATAAGGCTGCAGGGCACCGACCAAATTGGAGTCACCGGCAAGGTACGTCTGCCTCTTTTCTCTTCTCTTCCTAAATATCTCTGGGGACCGCAGAACCGCTTCCCGAATTGTAATGAAGAATCTGGTGTTTCATTTCCTACACAAGAGGCCCTCACACATCAACACTTAGCAGTCACCGATCATCACTTCAGGACTCCTGGAACTGAGCCACAAAAAAAAAAAAAAAGACATCAGCGCGCTAGGGCAGGAGACTTACAACCTTCCGATTCAGTGCCGGCCGAACACGCCCGACCGGCACACACAGGCACAGATTATATAATACTAGCATATTGGATAGGCATCCGCCTAATCCCATACAAAGAAACCGTGCCGACGACGTAACTAGCGTTTTTCGTCTGATGAAACTGATTATTTTTCTAAGAACATCGATCGTGTTCGTCCACGAATATAGATGGTGTTAGCAGGACTGGCAAGTAAAAGGGTTTACTCGGTTCGTGAATACTGCTTTTTTTTAAATACAGCGATGATTTGTTTTATAATATTTTTGCACCTTTTTACAGTTTAATTGTACCAAAATGTGATACAAAAAAAAATCGGGTGGATGCCTGAGAAATAAAAACCGCGCCATCTGTTGGAATCAATTTTAGATGATCCATTCAAATAATCTTTGAAATGTGAATTTTGTGCTTAGGAGAGTTAATTAAACAAGAACATATTTTTTTATGATCGTCTCTAGACAATCTTAATATTTCACAAAACTCAATAACAAATCGAAGCTTATCACCCCATCTAGTGCAATTTATTTGAACCAATTTCTTTCTTCGTGTTGGGTGCCCGTGGTACGGGTTAAATTGAGTATAGTGATTAAATAGATTTAAAAAAATATCCTAATCTTAAAACCCATTGCTTATCCCGGGAATCGATGAGAGGATACAGCAGTTACTTGCCCTGTCACCTGTGCACAGCCGCATGTGAGGACCTTAAGGCTGTGTCGGTGAATTGCCGTGGCAGAATTATTATATTTGCTATCGATAGGTAGGTACGCTAAGAAGAACACAACAGTAACAAGTCGGCACTTGTCTAACAAAAAAAAAATTCATACATACATAAACTCACGCATATTTTTTATACAATACAAATATATTTATACAGTCTTCAGCAGTTCCAAATATACTTTAAAACTTTTCTGCCCATCACTTGTTTTTGCGTCCTAGTGGCTGCGGAGCAGGACCAGCATTGAGCCAAGCATTTTTATCAGCGATGTTATGCCTCAACTTTTAATATGATTGCCTGCATAGTCTGCGCTTTACAGAAGTTTTAAATTTAAGATTTGGTGAGGTATTTTATTGTAACATTTTATACAGTACAGTACCTTCTATACGATGATGCTACTTTAGCCAGCCTGAAACCTGGTTGAATTAATAGGTCCCTATTTCTAGTAACATGTCATGTCTGTCGTCGTTTTTACTAAAAAGGTGTAAATTCTTTCTAACGGACATGATGTTTTCATAAATATATTGACAAGGTACCGTCATGATGTTAATGTCCTTAAAAAGTTCTCTTAGAGAATCGCGCCGGCGAAGATTGTTTATCGTTCTGATGGTTCGTTACTGCATAATAAAAATTGACTCAATGTCTGCAGCCCTTCCCCATAGTAAGATACCGTAAGTCATTATTTATACTATGAAAGTAACTTAAATAGACCAGTCTGGTGGTATCTACATCAGTAAACCGACGAATTTTTCTAACAGTATAAAATGCCGAACATAGCCGCCCTGCAAGTGATATTAAATGAGGACCTCATTGTAACATTGAGTCTAGCATGATGCCCAGGAAAACCATTTTATCGACGAATTCTAGCTGCTCCCTGTTTAATATAATGTCGCAATCAATACTTTTGACATTCGGCAAGGAAAATTTTACGCATTTAGACTTTTTAGCATATAAAACTAAATTAATAGCTGTGAACCAATTTTGAACATGTCGTAAGGCGTTATTCGTTATTTACGACGTCAACGTTACTCGTACGTCTATTCATCTTAAAAATCAAAGAAGTGCCATCTGCAAAAAACACTATGTTTAGATTGTTTTTTAATATGGGGTAACTTGTAAATGTAGACTAAAAATAAGAAAGGATCCAAAATTGTACCCTGGGGTACCCCCATTTTCACGGTTAACCCTGACGAATTGACACCGTTTATTTGAATGAATTGCTTTCTATAATTTAAATAAGTTTTTACTAAACTTAACGCTGGCTGGCCTAGCCCGTTTTATGCTCAAGTTCCAAAAGGAATGTTTCATGATTAACGCAGTCAAATGCTTTCGACAGGTCGCAGAAGCACCTATGGCATCTTGTGTCACCTTCCCACACGTCAAAGATTTGTTTTAATAAGGTGACACCAGCGTCGGTTGTACAACGTCAAGGAGTGGGATATACCTACATATTATGTTAAAGTTAAACAAAACAATAATTTTATTATTTTTATTTGTCTCAATAATCTTATAGCTAAAATTGTAAAATAATTAAGGCACATTCTGAAATGTATTTAAATCCACAACAGCGGGTACATTCAGGATCTCTCTGCCCACGTACCTACACATTGTATACGAACTAACCTACGAGTATATTATTGGCAGTGTTCGTACGAATTTGATACAAAAGTACCACGCTTTGACTTAGAATTATAATTACAAGGAGTAAACTGCATTATAGAAAAAAGATAAAATATTATCCAAATTATTTTTAGGTCATATTTTGTCTTTAGCAAAATTTTGTCAGTCAGTGACAAAAAATGTAATGACTAATTACAAAATCTTGTACCAGTGACAAAAAGTTGTCATAAAAATGACAAAATTTTGTCAGACCAATCAGATCGTGCCTTCACTAGTGCTTACTCCTTTTTTACTAAAATATTTTATTTATAAAATTTAATTTACTTTTGTTCAGTCAATAATAGGTACAGGATAGTTATATATCACAAAGATGTTTACAAAATTTTGATAAAATTGTTAATTAACATAAATATTTATAAAATAAAGATACAATATAAGACTGAAATAATAAGTAAAATGTGAAATTAAATTAAAATACATATTTTTTTAATAATCAATATACTAATCACTCTTTTATTTACACACATTTTTTGTTTTCGTTGTAAGTATTTTCAAGTAGCTTTTGAGATTTTTCTAAATTAATTTAGCAACCTACTTGTAATAAATATTTTCTATGCGGCATCATTCGTATTTTATAAAGCTATTTCTTAATTTTCAAAATTATAGCAATTACAAAAAAAATTACAGTAACATTTTACAAATTATAAATTCCTCAGTTTGTAAAAATAGTCCAATTCGATCCTAATTCACATAAATTTTGCTACACCACGGTGACTCTAGGACTCTTTCAAATGTCCTTCTCATCGCAGCCGAGACCTGCCGACCAGTTACAGATGCCTCCCACTGGGTCGAAGCTCAGGCCTTTGGGACAGATGTACTCCCAACCGAGGAGAGAGCCGTTGTCTATGCGAGCACAGGAGATGAACTTCTTGCAGGATTTCGGATGAGGGAAGTTTCCGATGTCTAGGCACTCGATTTGACCTGTGAAGAGATAAGAGTTGAATTTAATGAATGTGCAAAGAGGCAGATGAAACAGCGGATGTAAGTAGGTAGTTGCGGTATTTTAAATGCCAGATGTCGAGGATAATATATCTAGTGGTATAACATGGAATAACCTAAATACAGTCCAAATTGGAACTGCAATCGCAGTCAGACAAAGGTCAGTTGAATAGAATACACAACACAGGTACAGTACGTAAGTTGCACAAAAGTTTAAGCTCATTTTAGCCCATCATCGTCATCGGCTCTTCCTATGGCTGTCCTTTGCTGGACATGGGTTTCTCTTATAGCACTCCACTGAGCGTGATCAACAGACCTTTTAATTTTTCGCGTTTCAGTGAATTTCCATTTCAGCCCACCATTACCTTGATCTCGAAAAGGTCTTCATTTTCCCTTAGAATAACCTAAATTAATATTAAATGCAACTCACCATTATCACGCATCACAATCTTCGTTCCTTCCACATACTTCACAGCCACCTTCTCATCACTGTCATCATAGTAATCATAGTTGGCGATCGGCCGGTACGTCTTCTTGGGGACCTTGGCAATCTTCTCGAACGGCTGCTTGGTGGGCTTCCGCCGTGGTACTGGCGTGGTGGAAGATGGAGCCTCGGTGGGAGCCAGAGTGGTTGAGATCCTGCGCTGGATCTTCTTTCTGATGACCTTACGAGTCGGTGGGGTGGCTGGCGTTTGAGGTGTCGTGTTTGGTGATAGGTATTGGTATTCCTCTGTGGAGAGAGTAAGGTTTTAGATTTTGACAAACTGTGTTCCGATTTTATAGAGCAAGAATGAATTAAGAATCCTCTTTTTTCTTTCTTGTCGTGGTTATAATTAAATGGTTCCTGAGACATCGTGCTAATATATTGGGTATTTTGGTAGCAGCATAACAAGATAAATGACTTGAGCTGGAAAAGCTACGAGAGATGTCACTAAAGATATTTTCCATATTTTTTTTGCTTCTATTAACCCACTATAAGAAGAGCTAATTGACGACCAAATTATCAGTCACAAATTTTCACTTACCATCATAAGTCTTAGTAACAGGCGATTCCAGAAGATATTCTCTAGTAAAGTACGAAGGTTCTTGACTAGGTCCAGTATAAGAAACCGTAGAGTAACCAGTATTCTCCACTGGTACTGGTATCAGCTTCTCATTTCTATACCTCTGAGTTGAAGACCTCTGGACTCCGGTATACGCTGAAGGAGCAGCATTTGTTGAGGCTGGACTGAATCTGGAACCACTTCTTGAGAACTTGGTAGTTGCTGTCGACCTTGGCGTAAAAACTGCTGAACTTCTTGGAGAGTTCTCAGTAGGTGTATTGGCGAAGGTAGTTCTCTCCAAGTACCTCGTTGGGATCGGAGGAGCAACAGTCGAAGAGATTTTAGGAGCATTCAAATCTGTTTGAGTGTTATCATAAGAGTTAAATGTTGTTCTTCCAAATTCTGTGTTTATCGTATTCTGGAAGTCTGTTGTCGGGAATTTCGGCACGTAAGTCGGAGGTGTCTTGGCCACTAACTCTGTTGAAGTATCAAGATATGTATTCGCGGGTGTTCGGGCGAATTCGGAAGATATCGTGTTAGTTGGAAAGTTGGTTGCAGTTGCCTTTGGAAGGTAAGCGTTCTTGGAAACGAAGTCACTTTCTGTATCATATGTATTACCGAAGGTAGTCCTAACAAACTCGTCGTTCGTCGCTGTGTTTGGGTAGATGGTAGAACGTGATCTTGGACTGAAAGTTGGAGTGGTTTTAGGAGGTTCGTATGCAGTAGTGAAGGAATAATCATTTGGATTTGTCCTGACAAACTCCAGATTCGCCGTATTAGCTGTATTCACTGTGTTAGGATAAGCAGTCGATTTCGGAACGTCGTAAGTTGTAGTGGAAATCTTAGGAGCATCAATCTCTGAAGTGAATGGTTCAATAGAAGCTGTTTCAGCGTAATCAGACTTGTAAACAGTTGATGTTGTTGGTAACTTCGGAGCTTCGAAGGCAGTGGCTATTTTAGTTGTATCGAAGTCGGTTACTTCTTTTGTATTATCGAAGTCAGTTGCTGTTTTAGTGGTGTCAAAGTCTACTGTTTTAGTGGTATCAAAACTATCAAAGGTAGGGTTTTTGTATGCTGTAGTTGGTTCGTAGGTTCCCGAGCCTCTGTAGACTGGCGTACTTTGATATTCGTCATAAGTAGGTGTTCTGCTGATGTCTGAATACGTGTTGTACTCTCGACTCGTGTACTTGTATTCTACTGTAGTCTGAGTCTTTCTGGTAGGTTTGATATCCTCTTCAAAGTCGGGAATGTTCGGTATGGGTGCTGTGATTAGCTGGTGTGCTGCTAACGCTAGAGCTGTTTCGGCATTGAAATCTGAAAGAGAATATGTATTTTTAAAGAAATTTAAAGTGTATGTGCATTGTCTTCTTCAAATATTGTGACCTTGTTATAATCTTGTGTGCTACATGAAAGATTAAGTGCAAGTGCACAGTTTTCAGTGGTTCAGTTGGGATTGAATTACCTAAATACTATATGTATGTTGATTGTTTGCTAATACATTCTTATGACAGTGAAAAGTATAATGCCCATTTTCTTTAACATGCGCGAATGTGCGCTAAGTACCCCTACCTATTAATGCAATGTCAATTTTTCGAGGCATGCATGGTGTCAGTCACCCAGTATTTATGAAAACGGACAAAATAATATTTACTTTGTTCATACATTCTAGCTATATTGTTTCTATCATCATTAGTATATATTAATATATATAAAAAGCATGGTTGTTTGTTTTTTTTTTGCTCACTATTCAAAAGTAGGTACCATAACGGTTTAGTTGAAATAAAATATTTTGATTTTGTTTATACTAAGAATGATAGAAGCAATATAGAATAGGTAATAATATTAATAACGTTATAGAATAATAATATTACTTTCAGAGATCAAAACCTCATCCCTTATAGTGTTATTTAGAAACTCACCATCAGCAGCAGTAGTCTTCGTCTCCGTGCTAGTCTCCTCCTGACTCTTCAGGTTCAGAAGATCATTCAACTGGTTCTGCTTGATGGTCGCGCTGTACTTCTTGCTCTGTCTCTTGTTCTCCTCTTCGTTGGTAGCTGACGGATTTTGGTCTTTGGTATCGTCCTTCAAATTGACTAGCGGACGACGTTGGACTTTGCTGGTCTTTTTGGTTACTTTGGGCTCTAGAGTTGGGTCTTCGATCGCATCTGTTATGAAATAAGGTTATCGAATTTATATTGGGAATTAAAGCATTGAAAAAAATAACTATTGGCACGTAGTTTTTTTTAAAGTAGGTTGGCTAACTGTATGGTTGCAATATTTATTACTGGGTGAGGAGTATCGTTGATGAAATCAACTGCTATCAATAAGAGTATTTGAGCTGTAGGTATTCGTTGTACCTTGCACACTCCCGTTCAGATTTATGTAAGGTACTTGAGGATTGAAGGCCCAAACCGTGATGCCAGTTTCTTTCACCTTTCTTCCATGTGTTGTTTCTTCCTAAACGTCTTGTTTTAATTCTGAAATAGCTATATTTTCTCTTCTCCAGACATCAATGTCACCTAAGAAGATTGCGTTTTAGACTGGCTTGTGCTGTAGCAGTTGCTAAAACCATTATAGTTGTTATTTATCCGTTCACTTACCAATATCACCAATATCCTGCAGTGACTCTTCATCCTCATATGCATTCGTCACCGCCTGAGGAACAGCAGTTGCCGGTACTGCCGTAGTGGTAGGAGCAGCTGTCGTCGTGGTAGTGGTGGTGGTGGTGGGGATGATGCGACGTCGACTGGTCACGCGGAACGGGCGCCGGGTTACTTGTGGTGATGATGATGAGGATAGCGGGGCTGCTGTTGATATAGTTGTGGCTGTAAAGATAACGGTGGGTTAGTTGTTGGTAGGTTTTCTAAAGTTTTAAGTGGTGATGGGTTGCTTAACATTTGGTTGCTAGGAGACAGCGAAACCAAATCACTATACTTAATGCGTTCTTCATGGAAACTCTGTAAACAGTAGACACTAGTAGGACACTAGCAGTACACACAGTAGAACAGTGTTTCAGTGTTTGCAGATCAGTGATACCACGAATTGTCTAAATTCTAAACTAATATTATAAATAGTAATATTGTTTGTTCTCGTACGAAATGCTTTTAATGATAGATAACTAAACTTTCGTTGATTGCCATAGGCTACTCTTTATCCCGGGAAAAGCACGGTTCCACTAGAGCGTAGCCACGGGAACACGCAAGTACTATTGCTAACTATAAGTTTGACAAAATTTCCTTTACAGCCGTTCATTGAACCCAAGTGTAACAAGTTTATGAAGCCGCAGATATACATCGTCCTCGCTTCAATTATGCTAGCACACAGAAAACAAATGTTGATACCATTTTAAGCTCTACTAATCCCATTCATACATATCTCTTGTCATAATCACAAATGATGCATACAAGAGTTTGCAAACTAACATAACTCCAAGGACTCTGCAGACATTTGTTAAAACAAACAAGCCTTGTCTATTGTTCGGGAGCAGACCGTGAAATAGCCGGACGCTTTGCCGGACGCCGGGTGAAGATACAATGTATCGTTTGGATTTATGTCGAGTGTGGATTGTGAGATTCGTTTGTGCTGTGGCTTTGCTTGTGTTTTTTACTTAGATAGCTTGAAAAATCAGCTTGTAAACAGTCATTGGTGAAATGGGGTTCGACAGTGAAAAAGTTACAGAGCTATTTGTCCTGTATAGCTCCGTCATGCTCCTGTTTCCAATGATCCTATCTTACAACAAATGTCAAAATTCTTTTATCAAAGACGATAATTACCTATGTTTATATTACACTATCATATAATAATAACTTATAGATCTGTGACTCTAGAATCTAGAGTAATAACCCCTTAAGGGATGTATTAGACTTTCAGACTAAACTATAAAAAAAACTGTAAGTACCTACTTAAAACTCGTCAAAACTGAAATAGTAGATTTTCAGAACATTTACTTGAATTGTGTTGCTTTCGATTGAACAGCTACTCTCTACAACAAAAATCTTTTCAGTTTGTTTAAAGCGAAATAGTCTTCACTAGCTATAATCGATTCGTCGCGACGTCTACCTACTAATAAGACGGTCGTCGTGAGTGAATGTAAGACAAGAAATTAAGAGCATTTCATTGGTAACAGCATCCGATACAAATAAGGCAGCTTCGGTGACGCAACGCGATCTCGTTCTCAAGACATACAGACGAGTTCACGCGTAAGACATTGATTAATATGATCCAATTTCTGCGCCGCGAGCATTTCATCATATATCATTAAGATGGGGTCGGAGAAAGGTGGACCTTGGAAATTGAGAAAGCTCGTGATGTCAAAGATGCAATATAAAAGATTGCTAGACTGATCTTTGGATATGTCATAACGCTTTAGACGTGGATACGGATGATGTACAACTTTGAATGGTGGTCAAGGTGTAGCAAAGAAGCCAACCTTTGTACCATTGGCCAGCAAACATATAGGGTAAGATACGCACAGTTATTGACACTTTAAGAGACTGCATCCCCTAGCTCGAAATCAAATGCCCAGAAAATCATATTGAAATACACTAGCATACAAAATAAAACCGGCTAAGTGCGAGTCGGACTCGCGCACGAAGGGTTCCCTACCATTGTTGCTAAAAAATCACGTTTGTTGTATGGGAGCCCCACTTAAAAAAATATTAAATTCTGTTTTTAGTATTTGTTGTTATAGCGGCAACAGAAATACATCGTCTGTGAAAATTTTAGCCGTCTAGCTATCACGGTTCATGAGATACAGCCTGGTGACAGACAGACAGACAGACGGACCGCTGAGTCTTAGTAATAGGGTCCCGTTTTTACGCTTTGGGTACGGAACCCTAATTATAATAACATCGAAGAAAATATTCAAATTTTGTTTCAAGTCTTGTTTCGTCTAGTAAAATAGTAATTATACATACTCGTATTTTCCACTAAATTATAAAAAAGCTATCTAAAATCCAATTACTGGCATAAAAATACCAACATTGCGTAATCTATGGTTTTATTACTTTTAGCCTATAAACTCAGAAGTGCCAATAACTGGAGAGTTGCCTGTTTACCATTATGTATCATAAAAGTAATATTTTACAATCTTTAATCAAGGTCCAGCCCTAGTTGTCCCCTCAGCGACGCCCTGAGCCGAGGTTCGTATCCCATAGGGGATATCCCTCAGCGTGGTCGCTTAGGCACAGTTCTTGTGCCTGGCTGGAGGCTCTAGTTTAGTCTCCACGGGGAAAGTCCGGTTAAGCAGTAGTCATCATTGAATTAATAAAAAAAAATATATGTATACATAATATTGTATAATAAATTCTTTGTAACAAGTAAAATTTATAAATTTAAAAAACCCCCGACACATTTATCTTGCGAAAACATCCCGATTCAAACAGTAAAACGCCCATAACTTTTGAACGGCTGAACCGTTTTTTTTTAAACATAGCTAAGAACACTCTCGACACAATCACCTTTCCAACAAAAAAAACTAAATCAAAATCGATTCATCCGTTGAGGCGCTATGATGCCACAGACAGTCACACAGATACACAGATACACAGATACACAGACACACAGATACACAGATACACAGATACACAGATACACAGATACACAGCAACACACCTCAAACTTATAACACCCCTCTTTTTCCGTCGGGGGTTAAAAACCGATACCTTAAAAGGGAAGAAAATGTCAGATATTTCCCTCTAGTAAGAATGTCAATCATGATACCGCTTGCTGTCAGGCAGCACTACCGTAACTTATAAATCGTAATCTTTTAATCGCAAGGTAATTAACCAGAAGCTTGCTACCTACCTACAGCAATTAACTTTATCATACGGTAGCTATTACTGATGACATGCCACTGGATATAAGCGGCTGTAGGTATAGCTGGCTAACGAACTATGTAGATATAAAATTGTTGGGCTGTATGGTAATTAAGAAATGTGTGGTCGAAGATTGGTGTTACTTTTGTAATTGCTATGGTTGGTAACGAAGATTGTCCTTCTTTGGTGTCAGAAATTACTATTTGAAAGGTCTGTGCTTTTAAAAGAGCTTCTCTGAGAATTTATGGAACACTGTGCTTATTTCAAGTTTTTAACGTACTCGACCGTGATAACGTTAACGACCTCATATGTTAATTTGTACAAAAAAAATGGTTTCTCCTTACTGTCACCAGACGGTGCTTAGCCAGTTTCAATACAAATTGACTTTTACGTTAAAGCGAATGAGTGTGAGTAAAAATTCACACTACGTCCACATAACGATTTGATTTTTGGTTACTAAACATAACAATTTGCCTGAAGTACACCTCCATGGGTCGGCCATAGGTGTGAGTCAGTCCATTCACATTTTACCAGTTATATTTAAGTTTCATGAGCTTACTGACTAAACCGGCCCTTTACCAAAGAACTGCTATGTTTATTACATCTTCATTGAATGTGCTCTAATATTCTGATGAGATTTTATCAAGATGATAGAATTACACTCGATGTGAGAAGCACAAAAACGGATGATGTGGAAGAACTTGGGGAGTCCTATGTCCAATAGTAGAGGTCTGAAATGATGATAGAATTTTAGACAGCATCCAGCATCTACCTATGTGCCAATAAGTAAACACTGCAATTAAAATTAATTACACTATTGGCAATAATAACATCTTTACCAACATCCAATTACTAAGATGTACAAGTAAAGTAATGGGTTCTCGTTATAGTAACGTTTAAAGCAATAATTAAATCTAATCGTGTAATCGTGTGTAAGCAAAGCCGTATGAGTTGCCAGGTCAATTTATTATGTAGTTCGTTACTTTATCTCGTAATTGGAGTTCTACATATCCTTGTATGGGATGGACACAGTTATTTGAGAAGTGGAGCTCGCGAGAAAAAATCTTACTTAAATGTAAGATTTTTTTTGGGGATCTGATTTTATAAAGATAAATACGTTCATAGTTACTTACGAAACTCCCAGATCTAGATACCTAGAGATACAAAGTAAGCTAAGTGTAACAAATCCATTTCCCAAAGGATTTGCAGGCTATCCTGACTCGAAGATGGACCCTAACAGTATGTAGGAAATCCTAAATATCTGCCAAGCAAGTGAAGGCGAAGACCCTTCAAACCTCATCGGGTAACGATAGCGAGTTTTGTTAAACATCCTACTAAATTGTCTTTCTTCTACGAAAGGATGCAGTCTATACCGACACAAGACTTACCTAAACTCAGTATCTGGAAGTAATTTATTGACGCGTCACAAGTTAAACGCAAGTGAAAAATGAATATTCAAAAAAAAAAAAAAAACTTATGTAAAAATACAAAACGGAGGCGGAAAAGAGCTCATTGTGCATCAAAAAATTCGTCCACATCGATGTCAATGGGAAACGTGCCCAGAACGCTGGCAGCATTGCGACGTTGGATGGCAATGATTATTCTCTGGCCGAAGAAAAGGCCAGCCCTCTGGTCACGTGAAGAGTCAAGAGAAGAGCTTTGTGCTAATTTCTCGAAACAGTCAATGCGCACCCGGATCCCATGCACCTTATGTTTCAACCCCAAATGGCTCAAACATATAACTTCCAATAAGGTTGTTATATTTGCGACGTTTGAGGTTTTCTGCACCGGCACAGCCCACCGTGGTAAGAAGAAGGGATGGCGCAAGGGCATGACACATGTTGCATCCCACACCAAAGGCCTACCTACCTTCCAAGGCATTATGGTCATCCCGTCTGGCCTCTTCCCATCGTCGCGTGCCAAGCCATTGGGTTCTATAACAGCTGGCACCACGGCGGTGACAAGAGCCCGACGTATGATGTTATTAGTGAAAATTTATTTAATTTTCAATCGCATCACTTTACTTGTCAAAGTAGCTAACGCGCTTTTGGAAATTGTTTGGTTTAACACATTAATTTTGTTGTGATTTTCGTTCCAAAAACTCGGATTCAGAACATAAGAGCACGCACAAATACACATCACGCGCACTGCAATTAAAATTAAAACGCACGAATCAGATCATCACGCAACACCATACCAATAATTGATCTCAAAGCCTATAAACCTGAATGCAGTCGCACGATAACCCGTCGAAAGTCACGGTGTTAACGCGTTTCTCAACGTTAACGTAGTCTAGTTAACGCGAACACCATGGAACATGCGTGGCTCAACCAGAGCGTGGGAACTACGGGTTTGCGTTCCTAATGCGTTTTTATGTAGAAAAGAACATTATTTGTGATAGATGTCGTGGTTGAACACGACATTTTTGTAATAATTGCATCAGAAACTTGCATAGTGTACACGCTGAGCACTGCGCAAACTCGACGATAACGCCGCGTGAAGGTGATGATGTGAACGACGTAACCGCGGCGTCTACACTCGTAATACGCAGGCACGATACGTGGAATTTTATACTGACATTTTACACTTTTACATTTTACATTTCACATACACAATTTTATTTCTGACAGCATAGATAAAATTCTAAACTATTAAGTTTGGAATTTTCTATTTATGCTGTCACCTACCAGCCTATGATGTTCAAATAAAATTTGAGCAGGTAGGTATGGTGTATCTAATTTGAAAATACTTGAATGTCACAGCCTCCACGCGTGCCGCCGACGCTTCGTATTCACGCAGGGCGAAGCTTATTCACAATCCATCGATTCTCTTATTCTTGCTGATAGCTGTGAAATAGTAGTACCTGCAAATGCAGGTTCATACAAAAAAGAAGCACGTGGCATTCCTCTAAAAACCACATATGCATATATACTCATGTCTAGGGTTGAGTACAATCAGCACGGTCTAGTTTCTCACGCCTATTCGTAAGCATGGGACGATTGCGCGACAGTCTGACTGAGCCTCGTAGGGGCAACCTTCATTCTGATGATCTTGCGCCATTCATTGTTATTGTTTGAAAAAACTGAGTTATGAGTAGAGTGATGTGATGTAGATTAAGGCCCTTTCCTGAAGACACGACGCAATTCGATTTATACGCATTATATACACCGATAGGTGATTTAAAATGCAAGTATGATCATATGGCGCGGGCTTGCGGACGGCGAGTAATAGGTAGCTCGCCGTCCGTTAAGGTCCAGGCCCGAGTCGACTCGAAGAGATGTCAGTAAAAACTGACGGGGTCCGCTAGGTCCAATGCCTGTCTGGGTCGCGGATAAATTTGAAAGAGTTGCCGCGGCCCTGGCTCAAGTAACTGAAGGAACACGGGTGGGTTTTAGTCAGTAAAAGTCTGACACGCCCTCCCGCTTCACCCAGAGCGTTCATAGGAGGATTTAACAACCAAAAAAAAAATGGATGCAATACGGTGCAATTCGACGTTTTTACGACACCGCGATCAACCATACAACAAAATATCCAACGGGCTACGTTAACAGTTCTTCATTTCAGTGATAGCGATATTACTACAGCAATAAATTACATTTTTAGTAACATCTCAAAGAAAACCATAGTTCTTGTGTCACTCTCTGGAAGTATTAGGTATATTATCTGTAGAAAATCCAAAATTAAAATTGCAGCTGAATTTTTAAAGTACCGGATGTTGGTAATCTGGCCAATCTGCGGGCTCACATCAATCAATGTCAGACGGTTATTCCGGAAATGCAGTTGGCTGTCCTTTTGAAATTAATTAATAGTCGGAATTCACTATATTTCTTACCTACAGCTCTCCTACGAATTTTTGTTTGTGGCCAAACTTCTATAACTTCTAGCCTTCTTCTTCCAACTAAGCCGTGCATGTAGTTTTCGAGGAGATAATCAGAGGCGTTTTTTGTTTTGGTATCTATGATGAAAACATCATCATCTTCCTGCCCCCTATCCCAAGTTACTTGGGGTCGGCGCAACAGATTCTCTTCTTCCATCCTGAAAACAAAATTATGAAAACAAATTATATTATTTTTATAGCAAACATCACACCTAGGGCAAATCTGCAAAGCCTTTCAGAAACACCGTTTTGTCAAACACCATTACCTCATAATTTATTTTCCAGCCATACGTGTCGCAACACCTTTTTCCAACTAGACCTGTTCCACGATAAAGCCATAGGCCATTTAAATTCTGATATCTATAGGTACTTAAAAAAACATATTTACGAAACTAGAATAAACATTAGTGACCTTAAATACCTCTGCGTTCGGGCAACACCATTTTGTCAAACACCATTGCCTCATAATCTGTTTTCCAGCCATTCGCATCGTAACTCTACATACAGTTCGAGTCATCACATCAAACGCTCGCGTGAGAGTAATCGCAGTAATTAACATTTCTTCAGCTAGTTCCTCTATTCGCGGCTGATCTATACGGAAATTAACCGTTATGTAACCATGAGAGATTTATTGAGATGTAGATCTGTCTTTACGCGATTTTTGCATTATGAAGCGTGAAAATTGTCTTTAAGTTTTTAATTTTAACTAAAATATTACTATAGTATATTTTATTTTTATATACGATATACACTCATCCATTCATACGTTTAAATTGTGTTAATATCATCAGAATATTTACTAGTTATCTGTGGTAAGAGTTCCAAAGCTTAAATTGCAAAAACTGTTCTCAAAAGCATGCAAAATCTTAATGACACAAGGAAATAACTCCAAACTCTACAGCAAAAAAAAATTGCGTTGAAAATCGAATCCGGAACAACATAAAAATTTAAACCGATAGTAAAATTCAATTCAGCTCTTAAAATTCGAAAGCCACAGCATAACCACAAAAACAAACATCAACAAAGAACCAGACAATCTATTACAATAACAATTCAATTATACACACTTTAAAAACTGCAAAAACATGAAAAGAATTTACATAAAACAGACTATTCTTCTGTTAAATCTCAACCTTATACAACTGTAATAAGTATACAGAAAACGACTGGTGATAACAAAAGCAATTATCGTCAGAGATGAGGTGAAAGCGACCGGTCAGGTGGAACTGTTGGCGATAGCAACTCACTTTCATTGGTAACACGTAATACCTGCGAGAATGATGGGACAGATATTGGCAAAAAGGTGATGGGTAATTATGAATGCATTATCGGTGATGATTATCATATTGGTCTAGTGGTAAATTCAAGATTGAAGACCAAGATATTTTTGGGGAGTAAAGGAGTAAAGCGTCTAAGAGTACTTCATCTTGCGAGAGTTCGTAAGGCAAAGGTACAAATTATACGGAGATTTGCTGCTGGTAAATAGAAAGATAATTTGAAATGAGAATGGTATAAAGATAGATAATTATGGCGAAAGTGAATAGAAATTATCCATCTGTAAATTACAGGTTGCAGCTTTGACGGGTTGTGTGTGAATGGAAGAGAATTGTATAAACATATGCTCAATATTCTACCGATTTTCTTTTGATTTTATGTCTAACGGAGCTCTAATCGGAATAGGTCATAAGAAGTATCTTCGAGCTAATAAACTTGTTTTCTTTCTTTCTTCATATATATTTAGTCTGAAGTGTCAAGTGAATCGAACTGTATGGATTAAATTATCCGAAATAAATGAATTTGAATTAGTGAATGGTTAAAGCAAAAAAGCTCTCCTTAATATTTACCAATATGATATGTTCTACATAACTCACCATTTACTCTCTCCATTTATCCCACGGATTATTTGTAAAGGAGGAACCACGTTTATAGAACCGTAGTACAATGAGTTGCAAATTATCTGCTGCAATTTGAAATTGACTGCAAGTCGCATATGTCAAACTTAAGGAAAGACCTAATTTTTAAAAGCATCTTACACTGGTATATTTCGTATTGATCTCGCCTAATCAATTTCTTTTGTAGTTATTTATTTTATCTCCGAAAACAACTTTATACTAGGATAAAGACCACTATGGTGACCTTTATTGCTGTAGTAATATCGCTATCACTGAAATGAAGAACTGTTAACGTAGCCCGTTGGATATTTTGTTGTATGGTTGATCGCGGTGTCGTAAAAACGTCGAATTGCACCGTATTGCATCCATTTTTTTTTTGGTTGTTAAATCCTCCTATGAACGCTCTGGGTGAAGCGGGAGGGCGTGTCAGACTTTTACTGACTAAAACCCACCCGTGTTCCTTCAGTTACTTGAGCCAGGGTCGCGGATAAATTTGAAAGAGTTGCCGCGGCCCTGGCTCAAGTAACTGAAGGAACACGGGTGGGTTTTAGTCAGTAAAAGTCTGACACGCCCTCCCGCTTCACCCAGAGCGTTCATAGGAGGATTTAACAACCAAAAAAAAAATGGATGCAATACGGTGCAATTCGACGTTTTTACGACACCGCGATCAACCATACAACAAAATATCCAACGGGCTACGTTAACAGTTCTTCATTTCAGTGATAGCGATATTACTACAGCAATAAAGGTCACCATAGTGGTCTTTATCCTAGTATAAAGTTGTTTTCGGAGATAAAATAAATAACTACAAAAGAAATTGATTAGGCGAGATCAATACGAAATATACCAGTGTAAGATGCTTTTAAAAATTAGGTCTTTCCTTAAGTTTGACATATGCGACTTGCAGTCAATTTCAAATTGCAGCAGATAATTTGCAACTCATTGTACTACGGTTCTATAAACGTGGTTCCTCCTTTACAAATAATCCGTGGGATAAATGGAGAGAGTAAATGGTGAGTTATGTAGAACATATCATATTGGTAAATATTAAGGAGAGCTTTTTTGCTTTAACCATTCACTAATTCAAATTCATTTATTTCGGATAATTTAATCCATACAGTTCGATTCACTTGACACTTCAGACTAAATATATATGAAGAAAGAAAGAAAACAAGTTTATTAGCTCGAAGATACTTCTTATGACCTATTCCGATTAGAGCTCCGTTAGACATAAAATCAAAAGAAAATCGGTAGAATATTGAGCATATGTTTATACAATTCTCTTCCATTCACACACAACCCGTCAAAGCTGCAACCTGTAATTTACAGATGGATAATTTCTATTCACTTTCGCCATAATTATCTATCTTTATACCATTCTCATTTCAAATTATCTTTCTATTTACCAGCAGCAAATCTCCGTATAATTTGTACCTTTGCCTTACGAACTCTCGCAAGATGAAGTACTCTTAGACGCTTTACTCCTTTACTCCCCAAAAATATCTTGGTCTTCAATCTTGAATTTACCACTAGACCAATATGATAATCATCACCGATAATGCATTCATAATTACCCATCACCTTTTTGCCAATATCTGTCCCATCATTCTCGCAGGTATTACGTGTTACCAATGAAAGTGAGTTGCTATCGCCAACAGTTCCACCTGACCGGTCGCTTTCACCTCATCTCTGACGATAATTGCTTTTGTTATCACCAGTCGTTTTCTGTATACTTATTACAGTTGTATAAGGTTGAGATTTAACAGAAGAATAGTCTGTTTTATGTAAATTCTTTTCATGTTTTTGCAGTTTTTAAAGTGTGTATAATTGAATTGTTATTGTAATAGATTGTCTGGTTCTTTGTTGATGTTTGTTTTTGTGGTTATGCTGTGGCTTTCGAATTTTAAGAGCTGAATTGAATTTTACTATCGGTTTAAATTTTTATGTTGTTCCGGATTCGATTTTCAACGCAATTTTTTTTTGCTGTAGAGTTTGGAGTTATTTCCTTGTGTCATTAAGATTTTGCATGCTTTTGAGAACAGTTTTTGCAATTTAAGCTTTGGAACTCTTACCACAGATAACTAGTAAATATTCTGATGATATTAACACAATTTAAACGTATGAATGGATGAGTGTATATCGTATATAAAAATAAAATATACTATAGTAATATTTTAGTTAAAATTAAAAACTTAAAGACAATTTTCACGCTTCATAATGCAAAAATCGCGTAAAGACAGATCTACATCTCAATAAATCTCTCATGGTTACATAACGGTTAATTTCCGTATAGATCAGCCGCGAATAGAGGAACTAGCTGAAGAAATGTTAATTACTGCGATTACTCTCACGCGAGCGTTTGATGTGATGACTCGAACTGTATGTAGAGTTACGATGCGAATGGCTGGAAAACAGATTATGAGGCAATGGTGTTTGACAAAATGGTGTTGCCCGAACGCAGAGGTATTTAAGGTCACTAATGTTTATTCTAGTTTCGTAAATATGTTTTTTTAAGTACCTATAGATATCAGAATTTAAATGGCCTATGGCTTTATCGTGGAACAGGTCTAGTTGGAAAAAGGTGTTGCGACACGTATGGCTGGAAAATAAATTATGAGGTAATGGTGTTTGACAAAACGGTGTTTCTGAAAGGCTTTGCAGATTTGCCCTAGGTGTGATGTTTGCTATAAAAATAATATAATTTGTTTTCATAATTTTGTTTTCAGGATGGAAGAAGAGAATCTGTTGCGCCGACCCCAAGTAACTTGGGATAGGGGGCAGGAAGATGATGATGTTTTCATCATAGATACCAAAACAAAAAACGCCTCTGATTATCTCCTCGAAAACTACATGCACGGCTTAGTTGGAAGAAGAAGGCTAGAAGTTATAGAAGTTTGGCCACAAACAAAAATTCGTAGGAGAGCTGTAGGTAAGAAATATAGTGAATTCCGACTATTAATTAATTTCAAAAGGACAGCCAACTGCATTTCCGGAATAACCGTCTGACATTGATTGATGTGAGCCCGCAGATTGGCCAGATTACCAACATCCGGTACTTTAAAAATTCAGCTGCAATTTTAATTTTGGATTTTCTACAGATAATATACCTAATACTTCCAGAGAGTGACACAAGAACTATGGTTTTCTTTGAGATGTTACTAAAAATGTAATAAAAGTAACAGATAGATACAGACGTGAAGTGTCAATTGGCCAAAAAGAACTTCACTGGAGAGAGAAAATCCGAAATATATATGATAAGAAGAAACATAATCTTACTCGACATGACAAAACAACCGTGTTAATTACATAAACAATAACTACAGTTTAAATTAATACAATAACAGGTAGTACGACTGCATGTCTAAACATGACAATGGTCCTGACACCTGTGACAGAATGGTGTCACGGTGTTGATGCCGCTGATGGAGCCTTGACAGAGTGTAAGGAAATGATTTAGAGATACATAAAGATAATTTGTAAACAAACAGCGTTAACATCAATTAATTATTAAGTTGTTGCAGAGTGTCAATCAAAATGTTGTATATACATTCCTTAAGATTTTCGGCTAATATTTTTTGAGATAGTATTGGATGTAAATGGAGCTATTGATTTTATTGCAAAAGGAAAAGCACCTTAAAAATAAAATCCATTGAAACTTAAAATCATAAGAGCGATTGATGCAAGAGAATCTTCAAATCTAGTTGTAGAAGAATATTGAAGACTACGGCAGGCAGTGTTGATGAAATAAGAATGAGGAAATACACATAAGATTTAAAAATGTCTCAAAGACCTAATCGCTGTGACTTCACAAAAACAGTAAGACCTTCAGTGTTTAAACTTCATTTCCACACGCAGACAAAACCTCACTATCTTTACAAAGAAACACGTATATTGAACTTGCGGTCATTGCTACAAAAGAGTATAATTAATTTGACCCTGCCAACTTGCAACTTGCTTAAATAAACACCAATCATTCAGGCGGTATTGAAATGAACGGCAGCTATTTCAGATGGGTCGAACAAATCATTTCGTGCTGGTCAGGTTAGCGGGCAGATGTTAAAACGTTCACGGTCAGATTGTTGCCAAACAATGGATGCAACTGATCGTTTCGCCAGCCGTCGTTTTTTCAATATATGGTCTGACTTCATTTGACTGCTTTTTGATAAGGTGATTTTATGAGCATGTAAACGAAAAAATGGTCGTTCACAATAGGACTAATCAGAAAGCTTAAATTCACCCAAAGGGCAATGGAGAGGGCTATGCTCGGCGTTTCCTTGCGTGACCGCATCAGAAATTAAGATATCCGCAGGAGAGCCAAAGTTACCGACATATACCGAAGAATTGCGAAACTTAAGTGGCAGTGCCCAGGGCTCGCAGAACGGATCCAATGGAGCCGAAAAGTTCTGGAAAACGATGCGTTGGAAGGCCTCCCGCTAGGTGGACCGATGACCTGGTTAAGGTTGCGGGAATCCGCTGGATGCAAGACGCACAGGATCGGTCAATGTGACTGGGTCCACTGCTGGACTTAGGCCTCCTCCAGATGATGATGATGAAACGAAAAACTGAAGAAGACATGCGGCACTGACTTTAAATCATAAATAATTTGGGATTAGGGCAGGAGAAGCAGAAGACATTGTTGCCATCGCGGCTACCCGGTTCAACAGGTTCTACAACCTGGATGAGGCTGGCACTGGAAGGTGGTGGAGATTGGCTCAAGGAAACAGAGGCGTATGCTATTATTCGTCTATTTCCCAGCAGTGGGAAGTAGGACTGTGGATTAGTATGGATGATGACGATAATGAAGGTCAGGAGGACGCTGAAGAGGAAAATTCTCAAAATCTCGAGTAAGAGTCGTTCCACACTCCATACAAAATCCTACTTTAATCAATGAGAACTAATTTAAAACCTCCAAGCACACGTGGTGTAAAAGCGCTGATATCAAACGATTTATACGATTTAACGATTTATTCGATTTAACGATCTATTCGATATAACAATTTATTCCGGTCGGATAGCCCGTATTTGACACCCTCGGATATCAGTTTTATTTTATAATATTTTCTATTCCGATTTAATCCACCGTGTAGGGTATCACAAATGAATATAACTTACTGGCTGGCTATTTCCCGTAATTTCAACTATTTTTGTATACTAACGTAACAACTTCGTGCCAACACGAAAATTACTATTACTAGGTAACTGCTAAGTAATTGTAACGTTAGGTATATGACATCGCCGAAATTTAGAACTCTGTAGCCATAAATTTTTAAGCTATTTAAAAACTAACACGTCTATTTTTGTCAAGATTCTCACAGAATAGCACCAACGGCTTCACAGTTCACAAGTCATAATATTGTTTCAACTGGAGAAAGTTCTGGGTCAACACACAGAGCCGGCGGGCGCATCATTTGGCGTTACATAAGAAGGCACCCATTGTTAGGTGGAAAGTGTGATGGGAATTTAACTGTGACATCACCTTACGTATTTAGGTTATGTTTTGGGTTGACGCCACATGGCTGATGAAAGATCAGCAATTACATCAGTTCGTATCTCACAGAATTTACATATCTGTGCTGTGACTGATGGGCAACATGTAAAACTGAAGATTGATACGGGCAATTTGATAGATAACTCCTTAAGAGGAAATATGGACAGAGAGCGCCGACTCATATTCCATAAACAGAAAATTAAAAATATTTATGCCCCTATGGTTTCCTTTTTGGTGATTTCATTATCTTTAAAAGCACTAGAACCCTAAAAAAATGCTCAAAGTTGCGCTGTCAACAGATGCTTAGTGTCAGTGGCGGTAGCTTCATATAAGCCCAAAAGCCAAAGCGGCATGCCTTACTAACATGCTCGATAGAGAATCAATATCAAACCTGAACTATTTAAAAGTTCGCGCGCTTAATTCTTATCAAAATAACACAAAAAACCTAAGCCACACTACAACACATCGCGATTGTTCGCGCCCGCCCAGAGTTTCGTATTTGCAGTTGCAGCATCTACATATAGCTATCTCGCTTACACGCACAGGCCACGCCACGCCAGGCTTTCAAATACTATCTCTGTCTCTTTCGCACTTATAGCGATGTGCCGTATAACGAGTTAGAAACTTGTGCGTCTACAAATCAATCAGTTTGGAAGATTTAAGCCGTGCATGCCTATGAAGTTGCACGCGTATGCGTGACCTTGTCACCTTGCGAACTCTGCAGTGTTGCCGTTTTAGCGACGTTGTGAGATCTTGGAGATTTTAAGGAGTTTGGAGACTTTTTTTAAGATTTAGCAACAATAAAAACTAGCGACTTTTGAAAATAACGAAATTAAATATTCAAGCAATATCTTAAAAATAAAAAATTTGCGACATCTAGCTAGATTTTTCATATACCTGGCGACTTTTTTTGCCAAATGACAACACTGCAACGACCCGAGTGCAACTCACTTCAGTTCATATCTCTTAGTAGTCTATGTCAATGCTTCAGTTTTATTTGCTTGAGTGGGAAAAGTTTTGTTGTTAAAGTTTTTTGTGTGTTTTCTTAGATTTTCTCAGTGATACAATTGTTTTGGTGACTTACCTACAACAACGGAGGTAATTGTACCTTGTGAAGATTTAAAATGCGTTCAAGTTTTGGTTGGCGAAGATAAGGTAAAATCTTTAAACTTTGCTCAGAAAAAACAGTTAATTTCTTCATTAAAACCGACTAGACTAGTAAAGTCTGAGAAATACACAGATTAGGCGTCGTCGGTCTTGTGCATAAACGATAATTTTATAGATCAGTGTATAAAACTAGTTGGATTGTTGGCTGTTCGCACACTAATAAGTTGTATTGCTGGTGCTACATATTTTTTTCGAATGAAGATTCCGTTTGGAATACATCTGGTTATAATGATTTAAATAACATATCTGGCACCATTAAAAGTCTCGCAAATTCCCATAAACACCTGTGTGCAATGGTTTCTTTCGGTAATTTTGGTAAACAACGAATTGAGACATCTATATCACGCCAGTTATCTGAGGAAATTTCAAAATATAACACGCGCGTTGATAACAACCGTTGTGATATGTTTATTATATTCAATCTAGCACTAGCATGCCTTCAGTGAGCTTTGGTTACCTCATTCACCGCATGACAAGCAAGAGTGAAATTGAAGAAAGAAGAGGAAAGAAGAAGATGGATGAATTCACTTTTAATTTATTGTACCTAACCAGTAGTTTATGAGAAAATTGCGATGATACATACGAGGTACCTACATACTCAGTCGAAAACTGAACTTTATTTTTTTGAAATCGGTTAAAATTTTATTGGGCTTGCCTTATTTTGAAACCCTAGGCACGCCACTGCTTAGTGTACAAATTGGACAATAATTAATGAAAAAAGGAAAACATAGGGACATAGTTTATATCTTATATTTCCAGTTTATGGAATATCTTTTAAATTGGGTCAATATTGGAGGAGCAAAATAGAGAGCCAAACCTCGAATTACGACTTTTTATTAAGGAAATTCAGTCTACGCTCTCTGCCCATATTTCCTCATAAATGGTAGAGGTTGCATGCTCAGATATGAGCCTTTTTGGTCTCGCACGGGGTTATTATACTTTTTTTGGTTTTTTGCATATCTCGTGTCACCTGTGTGTGTGTTTTGTCTTTCTTTCTTTAGACTGAGTCTAAGAGATATTCTTTTAGGGCCTCTAGGTATATGAAGATGTTTTATAGAAATTAAGACCTGAGTGAGTGTATTGGGGGTTGTTGATAGGTAGTGAATTGATTGTGTGTGTCAATATGAAAAGTAATTTTTGGACGTCTTCATGTTTCTTAAATTGTTCTGATAGCAAAATGATTATCTTGCGTGCTGTAAGCCGCGTTCTCACTAGGGATATTTACGCGGTACGTATCTGCGACTTTGTGAGAAAAAGTAGCTCGACATTTGCCTTCTTCACACCACCCAGTAGTGATTTTAAGTCACCCGAAGACCTAGTGTTGTTCAGTGCGGCTTAAATAATTATTCGGAAGATTATAAAAAGGTTCGAAAATATTTGCTACATAGAGAAAGGTCACCAAGTTTAATAAGCAGTCTTCAAATACTACAAAAGGGACACGAGCAGCCTTATTGTGCAAGTGAATAAGGCAATAGAATTCGTGTCGAGCGACAAGACGCAGGACAAATGTCGCCAGGTGAAAATATGCCTTGAAGTTGGTAAACATCTTGTCTACCAGTGAACAGTGGTAGCAGTTCTTTCTACTAGAGATTATACACACTAGGCAATGTCAAATTCCTACCACCGCTGCACTGGCTAGCTTTTATAATATTCAGTATACCAAAACGAGATATGAAATAAGTACCTTCGAGTACAACTAGATTTATGATCCGATAACTTGCTGGGCTCTTTGCTTGGTACTTAATGTGTGCAAAACTCGTTATTTTATACCGTTTTATGCAAAGAGAAAACTTTTAACAGGAAACGCAAGTTGTGGAGAAAGATACAAGGCCGACAGGATATATCATCATTATTTATAGATTTACAACGCAGATATGCAGATTCTTATCCGATGATGCATTTAATACGGTCTGATTGAGTTCCATTTACTGCGTAGGTATAATTAAGACAAATACATAATATGACTTGGTTTTAGTGTCCAACCGAAAGTTCGGTTTTGGTTTCGGTCGAATTTCGGCAATAAATCGAGTTTTTGTTTAGTTTCGGTTTCGGCGGCAAATCTGCCGAAACTCAAACTGCATTCGGGCGTTCTCGCGCTGTGGTCGGTCATGTTCACCGCGTTAATATCCATCCAAGCCAGTATGTTTTTGCGAATATTTTATTCTTAAATGTGGGTTTGTTATTTTAATTATCATACCAATAACTCATAACAATGTCGAAGACTGCATAACTATGTGATTTAAAGATAATAAAATAAAGACTGACTGATTATAATAACGTTTCGGTTTCAGCCGAAACTGAGAATGTTGCCGAAATTCCGTTTCGGTTTCGGTCGTCAAAACCAGTTTCGGTCGGACACTGCTTGGTTTTCACTTCTTGGTGGTCGTTGATTTGGTATTAAGACGAAATATTAATAGTTTGGATAGCATTAACTCCCTTCATCGCTTCCTATGGCATTTACCCCCTTCAGATTATTTAATCACCTGGAAAGATGCTAGTCGTCATATCGCATGATTGCTTTAAACTATCTCATTCATATTTTGCACTGCCTTATCTATACCAATATTATAAAGAGGAAAGATTTTTTTGTTTGTTTGTTTGTACCGAATAGGCTCCAAAACTACTGGACCGATTTCAAAAATTCTTTCACCGTTGGGAAGCTACTCTATCCCCGGGTGACATAGGCTACTTTTTATCCCTGAATTCCCACGGGAACGGGAACTACGCGGGTGAAACCGCGAGGCGTCTTCTAGTACAATATAAATCTAATAATTAATGGACAAGTCTAGCATTCGTTTGTATTCGGAAATGCGATGATTGCCGAGGCAAATTTAGAAAAAAAATAGATGTAGATACCATTACTTTCTTCGAAGAAATCAGCTAGTCTTTATTAAGATCAGAAATTCCATCCTCTTCCAAACAAAACAACTCTCCACAATAATTTACTTTTGATTGACGGCGAAACCCCGTCATAAAATACTTTACGCAGAATTTTCTTCCAACGTCCAAGACTAGGTTTTCCTCACAACATTGCGTGATCTTGGACTTGTAACGTTATTGAGTTACGCGCCGCTACCGGTGTGCTAGTTATCTGTTTCACACTGAACTATTAAACCAATTTGAATATTTATTGAATGTTTATCTGATTTATGAATGTTGGTGGAATATATTTTCGTGTTTTGTTGTAGTATTTCAGTGTACCCGAGATATAATTATGATACCGAAGACAGATTTGGACGAGATCCTCCGGCATTGATGGAGGAAATAATAATAATTGCAGTTGTATAAGCATCAACTTTCTTCGCGCTACAAACAATGTTCTAGCGATAAATAAAGACCGAGTTCTGTTTTTACCCGACTATGGCGAAGCCAAGAGGAAGAGTAATGATTTTGGCAGTCTATGTATGTATGATTGTATTCACGTATGTTCCTCCGTAGCACCTAAACTATTCATCCGATTTTGATGAATAAGGTGTCAAACGATTCGTTATTTTGGCCCCGGTGACATAGACTAAAAACCCTAGTCGAGTTACAGTTTTTTATTAAACTTTTTGTTGCTTAAGTAGATCTTTAAAAACTGATTGAAGATGAGGAATCACTGCAGTGCGGAGATTTTTTTGAGCTATTCCTGATTTGCTTCTTAAGAATGTACTTATCGCCTTCTTATTAGCGTGTCGACAAATATAATAAAAAATACTTATTGAAAGCACAGAAACACAAGCTTGCAAAGATTCTTGGGTTTGACTGTTGAAATCTATTTTATTTTATCTAATTTAATCGAAAGGCTTTGAAATTACTTATGTAGGGAAACTTATTTGCTCATTAGTATAGCCCTGTATATCCACAAGTTTTTACGAGACAAACAAAACAATTTATCCGGTCATTTGCGTGGGCAGGCTCTCACAAACTTAACTTTAGACCCATTCCGACATTCTAGCCAATAAATATGTAAATTAACATTATCTTACAAGCCGTGACATCACTGCGATCTATTTTACATAGTTAGAAGACAATTTTCGCATTATTGACATCCGTAGAGGCGACCGACCTCCGCAGAGGTCTGCTCGGCACTGGCTTCTGAGGACAACGTCCCCGGAATGTCTAGGTCGGAGCTCTAGGCTGGGGACTTGTTTTTAGTTTATTTTAGTTATTTGTACTGGCTGAATGGACTGACTTGCTACGCGGTGGCTGGCTGGCTATAAAGTTGGTAAAACGTTCTTGGTTTGAAAATATTTGAAGATTTTTTATGATGTTGGATTTTAAGATAGTTGGAAGCAAAGCTTTTTTTCAGGCTATCTCATGGTTGATAAATACGTAATAATTAATTGATGTTTGTTTTTTCTGGAAGCCCACCTTGGCGTAGTTGGAAAAACTAGGCCGATTTATTGACTTTCTTTCATAAATGGGATATGCTAGGTAGCGTCACCGTTGATAGTGAAGAATTGTAGAAGCAAACGTATTGCGCGGACCTCACGTGAAATTGGCCAAGAGCAGGAAGATTATAAATTCCATAATTTGATTCATTATACGAAATATTTAAGCAACATCTCTTGATTGTGTGTCTGATAAATGGTCATGGATGGAGGTGTAAAAATTGCATTTCACGCATATTTCACGCCAACGGATTTCCATTCAAGGTATTAAGTCCACGTTGGGGTCTTTGGGTCGACCCTATCTTAATTTATCTTTTTATTTTGGCATTGTTTTCTTTTATTTTGTAATATGTCTCTTATTGCGTTTCATTTTAAGGTCGATGATGTCACTGGTTTGTTTTGATCGAATTTTTTCGTACACATTATTTTTGGTCGTGTTTTCCGATGTCACTACGAATTAAGATTCAAGGCTTAATATTTAATATAAGATCGTTTAATATATTCTAGAATTGACATCAAGTTTTTTTTACCTTTTTTACCGAAACTTGTTCTAAAGCCAGTTTTCTAGAAAGCTTAAAAATGATGGAAATCGAGAGATCATGAACTTGTGAGTTCTCTAGATCTCAACTTTATGATGAACGAAATGCATTTCAGGTAATTTTGTATCGAATGTTCAGTCATAGTAAATTATGACATTGGAAAAGGATACCATCGTACTTGGAAGGGCCCAGAATATTAACGAGAGTATTATTTTTGCGTCAAACATATTAAAATGTATTTCAGCTTTGCATTTGCCGACGGAAAATTGAGAAAAAGTTCACAGAAAACGAAATAAAGAGATTGATCTGTGGGTTGATGGAATTATCAATAAATCTGCCCAGCCTTTTCCCATTTATGTTGGGGTCGGCTTCCAGTCCAACCGGATTCAGCTGAGTACCACTGTTTTACATGGAGCGACTGCCTATCTGACCTCCACAACTGAGTCACTGAGTAACACGGTACCCCTTGCAAGACTGGTGTCAGAGTTCAAGCTTCTGACTACCCGTAACGACTGTCAAATATCTTTAAATGTCAGCCGGGACCAACGGCTTAACGTGCTTTTCGAGGCACGGACAGACCTCGGCAAGTGTTGCTTAACCTTGAAGATCGACCAGTGCGGCTGTTATTATTTAGCCACAAGTTCCTCCTGGCTCCTCCTCCAGGTTGATGGACTTATGATGGTCTAAAATCAACCCATACAGAACAAATGCTGTTCCATCTCTGTTATGAAGAATCCAAGGAGGTAATTATAGTCTAAAATAGTATAAGTGCCTCTGGACAATGATATTGAACTTTAATAAAACACCTGAGCTAATAATGGAACATAACTTTCATCTATGGTGAGTGTATCTACGGCGTCTACCTTGTAGTGAGAGTGAACGATTTCTCTTGCTCTACAGATAAGGTCATGATCTATGGTTCTCGTTTATATAATACCTACTGGTCAAAGGTGAGAGAGAGGTCTGGCGATTTAGTTCTATAAAATACTTAAATCAGGTTTTTATTGCGGTTTTTCTGGCGTGTATATTTTGACTACGGTTTCAGCGAGGTTTTGTATTTTGTTACTACAAGAAAATGAGCATATCAAGCTAAACTAGTACTTACTTAGAGTTAGGGATTGCTGCCTTCCTTTATTAAAAAAAAAGACAAAGCCCAGAGACGAGACCATAATTTCGGTGTGCTGAGTCGAATCCCCAAACTATCTAACTGTGGACTGATACACTTTTGGGGACCTGGTTAAATTGGCTATGCAGTTCAATCTCCTTCATGCTTTTGTCAAATAAATGAGTTTTCATTCTTTCTCTATCTAAATACTAACGGACGCCTCGCGGTTTCACCCGCGTAGTTTCCATTCCCGTGGGAATACAGCGATAAAAACTAGCCAATGTCACCCGGGGATAGTGTAGCTTCCCAACGATGATTTTTTTTTAAATCGGTCCCGTAGTTTTTAAGTTTATTCGTTACATACAAAAATACATATCTTGCCTCTTTATAATATTAGTAAATCCGTCGAGAAAGTCCTAAATACTTCGCATATGTTTTCGGATTGTTCAAACAGCTCAGCTTGACGTGAATTTCAATTGTTGGTAACACCCAGCAAATCAGACACCTTATTGTTATTGCTGATAGTGGGCGTTCTTTACACTCAATGCTTATGTACATACGATTATGATGATAGGTCTCAAATATTGACACCCACTGGCTATGTATGACCTCTAAAAATAGTATAGACAGCAATGCGATGTCTTGCTATTAATGAAACAAGATTGCAAGATGTAAAACAGCTCCTGGGTCGACGGCCATTAAAGTCCAGAAAAACAAGACTTTATAGGATTGTACTCTCATCTCAGTCTGCGTGTTTTTTAGGGTTCCGTAACCTAAGGGTAAAAACGTGACCCTATATTACTAAGATTCCACTGTCTGACAGTCTGTCCCGACCGACTGTGAACCCAGATAGCTAGACAGTTGAAATTTTCACAGATGATGTATTTCTGTAACAACAAATACTTTCTTTCTTTCTTTTTATTTCTGTTTCATTTAGAATATGATATTTATTATAATATGTATTAGTCTATTCTTTTAGAAATTATTTATGTATTTTATAAGTTAGATAGTTTATTAATATCCGACTTTAATTATTGTTCATTTTTATTTTGTACTCCTATCACCTGTTGTCCTTTTTAACCCAAAGGTTGACTGGTAGAGAATGCCTTGCTGCATTAAGTCCGCCTATGTATCACCATTGTACATGAAGTTTAAATAAATAAATAAATACTAAAAACAGAATAAAATAAAGTTTTAAGCGGGGCTCGCATACAACAAACTTTTTTGCCGTTTTTGCGATAATGGTACGGTAGCGGTACCCTTAGTGCGCGAGTACGACTCGCACTAGGCTGTTTTTTTTTCTTTTATCTCTCGTGTCTTCTATGAAAACTTAAGTAAGTAAATATTTATTGTTTCTTTCTTTTCCTTATTTTCTTTTTGTGGATAGGGCCATTATCCCTGAAATACTACCAAAACCTTATAAAATCCCAATATATTTTATCATCATTCGTATATCTACCCATATAGGAGTCCACGTCTTCCCTTCTAAAGTCTATAGTTAGCACTCACAGCTATCATTACACCATAAAATCGTGACGCTAGTCACTCGCTGCGACCTTCGATTTCCACTCTAGGAGCTATGAGTAAGGGCTCCGGAAAAGATTGTTTTAATTAAGTACATACATTACGAGATTAGTTATTTTACTTTCCTTATAGAATTTATGGTACTTAAATCAAGTCTAGAATGTAGGTTAAGTACGTAATTTTATATAATGTGCAGTGCAAAAAAATAACGATGCAAAGAAATTGGCAATACAGATACGGACATATACTTAAAAATCGGTTTATTAGATATAACCCTAATAAAGTTTTTGAAGGTATACCTAGTCGCAATGTCAAATCATGCTCCGTAGGTAAACTGGTACAACCAGCTTCACCGCAAATTTCCCTTCGGCTTTCCATGGAAACTATAATAGAATCTGCAGAAAATAAACACAAATAGCTTAGAGCAAAACCGGACTCACCGTTTGCCCCTCCAGGCCGCACTCGAACAAACTTGCGAGTCGGGCGCTCACTACGCCGTGCGCCGCTGTTGAAAGATGGCCGACGCGAAGCATTTTCAACCTCGTTTTTCGCAGTCGCGCCTTTTTTCTCGAGTTCAGCTTCTTTTCGCGATTTGAATTTGGAGTTCCCGCGTCTAGTGAACTTGTTTGTGGTGGTTTCTATCTTATCTGTGGCGGATTCAGTCTCCGTTGTGTCTGGTGGCGCGGTCGCTTTTGTACGGCGAAGGAAATTGCGCTTTGCAGCCTGTGGAAAATATAAACGGTTAGTAAAGTTTTATTTCATTTATTTGTAAAATAGTTTTCTTGTAGGTATTGAGCTGTGTCTGGGACTTGACTTGAACGGAATGTTGTTTATTGCGAAATGAAATTACTGCGTAAATCTGTTTCGTGTTACAGCTTTGTTTGTATTCCTATTTATAAGATCGTCACAAGATCTTTAAGTTATCAATGCGTAAATTATGCAAAAGCCTAGCCTGAAGTTTGAGTTGCGCAATATTTGTACAAGTGAAGGCATCTATTAAATTGTTTGAAGTAACTTGAATGAAAGTTTTGCTTGAAATCGACAGGTCTATCATAAAATTGTTAGAAAGTTTGTTTATAGCAACCTAGGTAATTTGTTTAAATTATTTAAAATGTTGTTTCTCAATTTTAAATTAAGCATTAAGCATTTGTAAACCCAAAACGAATTAGACATACCTATTATAGCTATTAAAACCGAATGATGAAATAAGGATAAAAACATATCTAGAACTATGTAATTCGCAATTTTCACACTGTGTTTATTTACGAAATTGGTCATGGGTTGTCTATGGTCGGCTAAATTAGTGGTAGTTAGATGTAATGGCGCGAATTACACCGAAGGTAACGTTTGATTGTGGTCTAGGGATTATTTCAAGTCGTAGAAGTTGTAATACAAGACACCGTGCGGTTTTTCCTTTGCGGTCAAAATTACTGAATCGAAAAAAATGTGACCCACATTACCGCCTACTTTATTTGTTCAAGTTTGGATTAAATTACTCACATCCGCAGTTTAATGTTTAGAATAATGAAACATTAGCGATATGACTCGCAATTTTGTATCCGCTATTGCCAAAATTATTACAAATGGCGTTGTTTCACAAAGAAATGTGTTCGTAATGAGTGTGATTAAAATTATTCAGACCGTATAGCTGGTACCTACATCAATTTACTTAGTAGGTATGTAATTTCGATGTATAATAAAAATATAATTATCTAATACAATCAGAATGTTATTTTGAACTCAGACCATCTTTTATTGAATCTGGCTGTGAAAAATATTTTCGGGTTCTTGTGCTTATTAAACTGTATATATTTTTTAATTATAAAGCATTTTTCGATAAAAATATAATCGAAAACAAACCGACTGGCGTAACTAGTTTATAATTCCCACAAATCACGTGTTGAAACTTGAAATCTAATATAGGTATTAAAATATTTAAAAATATGCCAAATCACCATAATTTGAAATTCTAATGTGTGTTATGTAATTTTTTTCAAAGTAGCGTAGCTCGTAGGACAGATTTAGTGGTTGTAAATAAAAGTTTTATGGGCTTCGATTTTTAAATAAAGATCTATGGTAATTCCATAGATTTATAAAGCTTTTCGGTAACGTAATTTCCACATATTAACATCAAGTATCTTCAACAACTTCTGGTGTTTGCTTAACATAACTTAAAACGTTACTCTTGTAATCCTCGAAGTCCATAGTCAATCCATAGGCATCCACATATTTTTGCCCCATGAAATAAATGGCGAGCTTATTGCTAGCAACCGGGCACAACAACCTGACTTCAGCCTGAGACATTCAAGGTGGAAAAACCTAATAACCCTTTACCTCTAAAATCGGTATTATGGCCCTTTCAAGCCATAACAAGTATTTAGGTCTAAGTCTAGGATTCGGTTACGATCGACAGCCTTTCATTTTATTACTAATTCTCTGGGATAACCTAAAAGGTCCTTTAAACATAGTTACAGTAGAAAATAGTGTTTTCAGTGGGCAGCCAATGTGCAGAACATAATTATCATCATATCAGCCGAAAGACGTCCACAGCTTTTTTTTTTTTTTTTTTTTATAAACTATAGGCTAGCGTTTGACCACCATCTCGCCTGATATTAAGCGATGATGTGGTCTACGGTGAAGCACGCTTGCCTAGAAGAAACCTATTCACTCTTGACTTAAAGACCCCTAGGTTATAGCTGTCAGGGAACAAAGACTCCGGAAGGGAATTCCACTCCTTAGCTGTGCGCACAATGAAAGTATTAGCAAAACGCTTTGTGCGTATGGGAGGGATGTCTACCATGTACCGATGGCGCATGGCCGTACGCCTTGTAGTCCGATGATGGAAAGGGCCAGGCGGAATCAAATTGTGCAGTTCCGTCTCACACTCCCCGAAATGTAACCGATAAAAGACCGACAGACTGGCGACTCGGCGTCGATGTTCGAGGCTCTGGAGCTTTGATGCGACCAGTGCATCGTTGCCAATAAGCCTTTTGGCCCGTCTGTCAATCGACTCAAGTGCATCAAGCTGGTATTTGGCAGATCCATCCCAGAGGTGAGAGCAGTACTCCATGCATGACCGAACTTGTGCTTTATACAAGTTGAGCAGCTGTTCAGGCGTGAAGTACCGTCTCACCTTTGCAAGAATCCCCAACTTTTTTGCAGCTAACTGAGCTTTTGCCTCAATGTATGGATCGAAGTTGAGGGTAGATGTCACCGTAACACCAAGAAGTTCGAGGTGGTCCGATAACGGCACGGTTACACCACGGAAAGAAGGAGCCGGATGGAATTGGCTCTTTTTAGCGGAAAAAAGACACGCCTGGGTCTTAGCAGCATTGAAACTGACCAGATTGGCATCACCCCATTCGGAGACCGCCTTCAAGGACAAGTTCAAGCGTTCAACCATGGCCTCCCGGAGAGACCGAATCTGAGGCCCAGTAGCCCGTGCGCCGGACACGTATCTCTCAGCAACAGTGCTGTCGTCTGCGTACCCAAAGGTTCCGGGTTTTAGCAGATCATTAATGTGCAGCAAGAATAATGTTTCCGAGAGCACTGACCCCTGAGGGACTCCGGCGTTGATATCTAACTGACCGGACGAGCAGCCGTCGATAACCACTCGGATGGATCGATCCCTCAGGAAGTCCGCAATCCAATCACACAGACCACTAGGCAGACCGAAGGAAGGAAGCTTACCAATGAGGCTTTCGTGCCAGACCCTGTCGAAAGCCTTCGAGATGTCAAGGGAGACGGCTAGCGCTTCCCCGTGGCTCTCGATGGCCTCACTCCAGATGTGAATGGCATACGCTAGAAGATCCCCAGTGGACCGATTTCGGCGGAAACCGTATTGGCGGTCACTGAGGATGTCGTTCGCTTCTAGGTATGCCAGGAGCTTACCGTTGAGCACACGCTCCATACTCTTACAGAGGATGGACGTTATAGATATGGGTCTGTAGTTGACCGGGTCAGCTGGACTGCCCTTCTTGGGCACGGGTTGAACATTGGCTTGCCTCCAAGCCTTCGGCACTTTTCCAGTCTCTATCGAAAGGCGATATAGGCGTGTCAAGATCGGAGACAATTCAGGTGCACAGGTTTTAAGGACAATTGCTGGTTTCCCGTCGAGGCCACTCGCTTTGTTCACATCAAGGCTACGCAGCACCCTACGGACGTCCTTTTGATGGATGCGAATGTCCGACATACTCGTCACACATCCATCAGGAGATGGAGGAGGCTGCGCGCCATCAGAATTCAGATGCGAAGATGCCGCAAAAAGGGAGGCAAACAAGTTTGCCTTCTCCTCAGCGGAGTGGGCCAGTGACCCGTCAGGTTTCAGCAGTGGTGGTAGTGAGGGGCGACAAAAGTTTGATTCGACCGACTTAGCCAGGGACCAAAACACTTTGCTACCCGCTGGGTATGAAGCAAGTTTGCGCCCGATTCTGCTAATGTGGTCAAACCGTGCTCTTCGCATCACCTTTTTGCAGGACTTGGCAGCTGTGTTGAAGGCTCAGCTGGACATAAGCCTCCACCAAGCTCGCCACATTGACCGGTCTCGTGCGTCTCGTATCTCTTCACCAGGTCATCGTTCAACCTGGTGGGAGGCCTTCTAACGCAACGTCTACCGATTCGCGGTCGTCACTCCAGAACCTTTCTGCCTCATCAGCCATCCGTTCTGTGAGCAATGTGCCTGCCCACTGCCAATGAAGTTTGGCATTTCTTCGGACTATGTCGGTAACAACCAGGGTTACCGACATAGTCCGAAGAAATACCAAACAGATCCTACAGATCTCAACATTTCTGATTCGTTCACGCAAGGAAACTCGGAGCATAGCCCTCTCCATTGCCCTTTGGGCAGAACACAATTGTTTGATTATAAAACTTGGGGCAACAGACAGAAGCAGCTTGTTTTTTCCCCGAGTCAGTGAAAACCAGTCAAAAACTAGTTTGACAAAAAAATAACTTATTACGTAAAGAATTTCTATCTCATTTAAATGTTAAATCAGCGCTCAGATTCATAATATTCTTTTTTATGGTCTCACGTTTAATCATACTTTTCTTGTCTTTTTAGATTAGCTTTTTTTCTGTAAGTTATTTGACGTTTTGACTATATTTACCTTCTTTACACATTAGGTATATTTTGCATTTTTATTAACCGACTTCCCAAAAAGGAGGAGGTTCTATGTTCGACTTCATGTTCGTTTTTTTTTTTTTTTGTATGTTCTCCGTCAATTGTGGACCGATTTTGAGAATTCTTTTTTGTTTGAAAAAGTATGTGCCGAAATTGGTCCCATTTTAATTTGGTGAAGATATGATGAAGAACTTCGGAGATATACAAAAGAACTCTTCAATAAATAACGGCAAATCTCTCGGGATTGCTGCAATCGCATGTCTGTTTGTTGTTTATAACATATCATAACATAACATCACGCCAGTTCGCTCTTAAGGGGTAAGCAGATCTCTCATTACACCAGTTATGTTCAAGTTTCATGAAATCTATTCTGGCGAAATAGTTCCCTTACTAACTTGCCTATTAGGTACGTACAACTAAAAAGTGAAAAATAACAAAACTTTTTGCAAAAAAAAACTACCGACCTCCAAATACAAAACTACAAAGAGAAAAATAACTTAATTTTTTGAAGTCGGTGTCCATAACGCAAAAAAATGGTACCTACGAAAGGCACCGACTTCAAAATATTAAGTTATTTTTCACTTTGTAGTTTTGTATTTGGAAGTCGGTAGTATTTTTTTGCAAAATGTTTTTTTTCAGAGTGAACTTCACTTGAGTTTAGACAGTATATAAAATCATGACGATTATACCTACTAGATATATATAAATTACAACTTATAATCATAATAATATTTTAACTTCATTACAAATGTAAATAGATTAAAGAAAGTTATTACATAAACTTTTCACAACTGACAAGGCTGCATGCCACAACTTCCACAGCAAAAAAAAATATGAAAAAAGAAATCGCAAGTGCGCGCTTCGCAGCCTCGCCGCTGATTCTTGAATCATAAACAATTTAAGAATAGTTTTATATTCATTCATATCACCAATTAGCGCACTATGGTTTAATCATTAGGTGAAATCTGATATTAATTAAACATATTCGGACAATATCAGGGTTTTCTTGTCTGTTTGCGAGACACGGTCGGTTGCCGCGCAAACTGAGCGTGACGGCCAGAGAGGTTTGTGATGAGCGGAGCGGAAAGAATTGTCATTGTATTGTATTTGTGATCGAAATTCGAAATTGTAAATTTGACGTTCTTTTGTTTTGAAGTTTGTACGCAATCGTCGATGTTGGAAATAATTTTGCGTGCATTAGATACTTATCACCGCAATTTTCATGGAGCTTGTCAAATATATTTTTATTATTCGGTGTAAAATTGATGACGTAAAGTACTGAAAGCTAGTTGTGCTATGTAGTGTAGGTAGGTACATAATGCAGTTTGTAGTTGACATTTATTAAGATTTTTCAAAACTTCTCCAAAAAGCCTTAAATTACCCGTTCACCTCAATTTCCGTTAGTAAATGTCAAGTGATTTATGGCTTACAGATAACACAGGTGTTCAGTATGTAGCCAATACCTCTTAAATCTCTTACATAACAGGTTTTAAACACTCCTCATTACTCAACTCGATAATAAAGGTTATATGCAAAACCTAAGGTCCCAGCTGACCCACTAAACCTAGGTACGAAGGTACTTAATTGGTTATACACAGAATGCGATTATTATTTCTATAGTGTACGAGTAAGTTCACCGTACTTATGAGTAAATAACTTTCTTAGGTTTGATACTACATGAGATTATATGCTACTAATAATACTACATTATGAAGACTGCTTTTTTTTTCTTTGCAGTTTTTCTTTTGGAATTTGAAACCGTGTTTTTTAAAGAATAAAAGGTTGATATACACAGCGGTAGCATAAAGCTGTATATAACTGAATTAATATTTGAAAACGGATTAGTAGATATATCCAGAAATTATCTTTCATATACAATCAATTTATCATATAAAGCGAAGGCAATAAGGCTGTGTGCAGACTGAGTCAATTTAGTGTCCTTGTTAAGAAACGGATCACAGAGAAAGACTAAATTTCGTCTCTAGTGTACTGTCTAAAGTACAGCTGTAGAGAATTTTGATTTAGTCAGTTTTATCAGGTTAAACTGGTACTTCAGTAGCTGATCTCACCGTTCTTGGGCGTGACAATGATGAAGCATGTTTGCGTACCTGTCTTTATTGATTCATATCGCCGCAACAGTTATAATCGTAAGGTCTTATGCTGTTCGTCATTGGCACACCTTGATTCATTAGCATTTTCCAACTGACTCATTTAATATGAATGCAGTGTGACTGCACCACGTGCTTATGTGTTTAAATATTTTGTTAAGAAATAACTGCAGCCTTATTGCGTGAATTCGACCAATCACATGCGAGATGAACGACGCGATGTGGATTTCCGTCTATGTGATTGGACGATTTTTCATACTCTATGCCCTTTGCCTTACTGAATTCATTACGCAATAAGGCTTTTGTTGTCACATTCAGATTTTCTACCTACTTGACACAAAATCTTTTCGAGAAATTCGTCGTTAATCCTGAAGTGAAATTGGTGACGACTTTTCATTAATAACTCAATATATTTATTGCTTCGGCATGTAAACTTATATGGTAGGTTACAAATTTAGAACATTGTGGACCTTACCTACTGTAGAAGTAGGCGAGAGAAAGAGGGATTTTATTTAACTAATTTTTATTTATTAGATAGTAATTAGTTAAATTTAAAATTTGTTCATAATTTTGTAATTAGTAGATTATTATTTGTCATTTAAATATTGTTTTAATTTATTAATGAATGAATTAAATTTTTGTTTTCCTTAATTATTTCTGGTAATATATATTTTCATTGAAATTATTAATGTACTTGTTGTGTGTATTTTTAGCTTAGAGCTTGGTAAGTTTAACATATTTTTATGACGTAATGTATATCTTATACTATTCTATGTTATAATTATTATGGTAGTATTATTACGGTAGAATCAACTTTTATTACTTGTATATTTTAATTTGTGTTTGACGTTCAAAAGTGCCGCTTATTGGCCTAGTTGAATAAATATATTTGACTTTGACTTTATGTTCACTTCAAAATATTGTTATTAAATTCAAAGTAGCACCAAAATGAGCATCTGCAAACGACACAGTGGTAGATTAAATGCCGGGCAATTTAACTTTTTACCTCTAATTTTTTTGCGATCTCAGAATTATTGCACACGAGTTTCAACACATTTTAATAGCGGTAATCGTGACACATACTGCGAGCATAGTTAAAAAGATGAATGCACTTGCAGTCCATTATAAAATATGTCGCAAAGAAACGCTTATTGCTCTAATGTGATCTTAACCTTATATCGTGACAAGCCCATTAAGGTACTTAAGTCGCGAAATAAAAAATAACAGAGGCAAACATTTTGAATATTTAAATGATGTTTTATGAAGAACTGGTTCTAGAGTTGTAGAAGGATTAAGGTAATATTTGTGTAACTTTACATACCAACATAATATGCTGGGATTTACCTTATAGAGCTCCTTCTTTCTATTAATATTTGAATGTATTTGATCTACTCATAAGGATTTAAGCGAATTCCTCGATTCTGTTCTGTCTAAAGAAACAATAGGTAATAGATAAGTAGGCAACCTACCTGCCTATATCAATGGGTGTTGGTGTAGCCGTATACCAACCAGTTTGCCTGGTTTGGCTATAAGTTGACCAACTATCCTTAATATTATAGATAACGACCAACTTTTCAAATATCTAATGTAGTCTACTGTCAAATTGTCTTCTAACCTTTTATCAAATACGTCGGGATTCAATTTCTCTCTGTCCTGAATATTGTTGTTTTCATGCATATTCTGACATTAAATAATCGGCTGCTTAATTAATCGGTAGCCAAAACTTCAGCATGCGAAATCCCAATTAACTCTACAAACAGACCTTGCTCTAACGACCAAACAGTACCTATCGTAGGTGTACAGGTGGGATGACAACATTCGGAACATAATCATGATACAACGTACAACATCACTCAAGGTGACCCACCACTGATCATCTCGGCACAGATTATAAAATACTTCTTGTAATTGCGACCATAGTGCCCTTGGAATATTTTATCGTGAGTGAAGATTTAATATTCCAATTTTAAACTCTGTAGGCTGTATGGAAGGTAAACAAGATTTAAATTATTCAAAGTATTTGCGCGCAATTCGGGTTGAGTTTGTTTGTGTTTCCGTATATAATTGTAGGGCAATGTAAGTTATGAAAGAAAAGTGAAGATTGCTCTATGTGTCTTTGGCTGATTGCAATAAATAGTTTGCTTGAATAACACTTAGGTATAAAGAGATTGGTTTCAACGAATAAACTTTCCAGTTAGTTCTCATGGCTTGCGTAATAAATTATGCAAATTGGCGATAAAGCTGTCACTTTTTAACCGACTTCAAAAATGGAAGATAAATCATTCATGTTTGATTTCATCTTTTTTCTTTGTGGGATATGTTAATTTTCGCATGTTCTCTTTGACCTTGCTGGGACAAGATATTCCAAGTTTTTTTTTTATATTATTACTTTTTTATATTGGTTGTCAATCAAGTAGTGTATAAGGCTATTTAGCATTTATCTTGATAATAGGGCAGATTACAATAACTGGTTCTTCAATGGTATTCGTAATACCTACTCAAAGGTAAGCAGGTTATGATAACTACCATAGTGTTTACTGGCGATCGTCGAATTCCTACTGACTTACATACCTATCTATATTTCAATGATATAAAATAAAATATTCATATCCTTAATAGGTAGGTAACTTCGTAATAACCATAATTGGTAGTGACAGAGATTTCTACCATAATGTTTAACTAACAGCGAGTTTAACGCGATGTTTTTAAAGTGGGCATAGACTCATAGTTTATCCCCTGTGGAATATGGCATATCCTATATTAATCATTAGGCTACCATATCGTGAATGTTTAAATATAAAACCTTGGGGAATATGCAATATAATTATGGAGTTTCTTGTGCTTTCTTCTCCATAACAAGCTACTTTTCAGAATGTACGGTAGAATCAATTTGTATTACTTGTAAATTTTAACTGTTGACGTTCGCCGCTTGGTGGCCTAGTTGAAATAAATATATTTGACTCTGACTTTGACTTTGAATAGGTACTGAATAAATTCCTGCATTATTTTTTGTAGCGTTCGGTATATGCCAACTCCCCTCTGCCAACAGAGTTTATAGTTTTTTTTTTATAGTGTACCATGAGTATTTTTGACAGAGGACTATATGACGCCAACAGTAAAGAACTGCATGGATCTTGAAAGGAATTATCATGTTGTTTTCTACTCACTACATTATATTATTTAGTAGCAAAACTAATGAATAGGTAGGTAAGTACTGAACGTCTAACAAAAGGATATAACAAATTGTCTATCCTACACGTTCACTGAGTTACGGACTATCATCAATCTTTGTTTTATGTCAACCGAATACGGCTGTGCCATGTTGTTCTTTTTTTGTTCTAGTTTGTGATGTCATTTTTGATTTAATGTAACGTCAAATATTTAAACGAAGAACTTTATTATCTTTTTAATTTCTAAGGTAATGGCGAGCGGAAATGCTTTGACAGATAGTGACTATTTATTTAATGTTTATCCTCTGCACAAAATAGCCAAATATGGCTTACCAATCAAAGATAATTATCTTCATAATGATATAGGAAAACTAAAGTGAAACCAGATTTTAATCATCAGTAAAAAAAAATAAAGGCTGTATCAACAACAATACCGTGTTACGAAAAAATAAAACACGGAAGCCATTTTTGATTACAACTTGATTGGTATAATGACCCGATATTATGCAGTGTTGTTTCAATTAAATCTATAAAACCGCTGGTCGCCCTTGCGGATCCAAAAAAGGTGCGAAGATTGCGTGGATCATGGCAAACTAGGCTTTTGTTAAGGCATCTGGCCTTTTCTGTGATGAAATAATGAAAATAATTCATGCCTGAATGATAAAAGATGGCGGCTGATTGCCATGGGTAGCCAAGTAAGGGCTGGACTGCTGGAGCATGATGTTTCATATTACCCTTTTTTGCAGGTTAGAGTTTTGTCATAGACACTCATTTTAGAATTACTGAGGCTTTCCATAAGGAAACCAGGTTTAACTTTACTGTTCTATCCCACTTGGGAAATCATAACAAGTACCTAAAGATTAAATAGTTCCAGTTTCATAAGCTTAACCACTGTAAAGTCAAAATCAAAATCATTTTTTTTTATTTCACTTAGGCCTACATGGCACTTATAAAAAATCGACAAAAGGTGTTGCTCGGTTCGGGTTGGTCGTTTCCTATGGAGAAGAACCGCCAAGAAACTTCACGGATACTCTTTTAAAAACTGGTTTGGTTTTACAGTATTTCCATATTACAGCATTAGTACCTAGATATAGGGGGCCAACGTAGGCCCGACAAAAAGTCGTAAGAAACTTATATAAACAAAAGAAAAATGAGATAAAAAGTTAACAAATGTTAACCAGAAATCTAGAAATCTAGGCCTTTCTCATTTGTTTATCATAATAAGTGTGCCTACTGTGTATGTAAGCTAATGTAAGCCTATCTTAGTTACCCAATGTAACGTGCTTACGACAAAGTATGAAAGTAGTATGGGCTTGGTTTTTCAAGCTAACTTCCTTATTATAAAAGGCAATTCAGGAAGATTGACAATCTGTGTCATGTCCTACAGTTTTGTGAAATTGAATTGGACGATGTCATGACTAAGAACAGTCAGGTGCGACGCGACGGTGCCACAAAGACCCGTAGACCCGTTTGAGCCCACGGATACCCTTACAATAGGTGTCACCGTGTCAGGGTCCTGTGCTAAAATATTTGTTTGCAAAATCTATCACCCCATTCGCATACCGAAAACCCTCACAAACTACTTATTAAACCCTCACAGGGCGCTAAAGCACCAACATTGGCATATCAACAGTCTTATGACGTCACATTTTAGTATGCACAACCACACAAGCACAGTATGTATAGCACATGTAAACATAAGTTCTACGGCTACCCTCATGAATGTATGCTCATCGCGATCATATCGACTTGAATCGAGTTAAAGGTCATTTTGAGTGCTGAATAGCAATGTTATTGCTTTACGAGATACTGGCCAGGAATGTTAAGTGGAACCGTTGTTTTCCCTGGTAGTTGGCAGTTTTGAATTGTCTATGGAATCGTTGGTCTTTATGAAGAAAAATGTGTTTTTAAATTGCTGCTGGCCTGTTGTGCATTTTTCTGTGAAGGTTTGTTTTTTATAAAGGATGTAATTATGTAGCAGTTTTCTAGAAGGTTTTCCTGTAAGATTTTGTTTGTTTACTTTTTTGTTCACTGTCACAGTCTGACTGTCTAGTCCAGCATGCAGTTGTAATTTTATTTTGCTTACATACGGAACTTTAACCTTTTCAAATTAAATTAATTTAAGAAGTTCTAATGAAATAACGTTATTAAGTCGTTAGATCACCTTTGTTTTTCTAAAGCAGGAAGTATTTCCAAAAAAAAAACATAGATCACGATACGACCACAGCTAGATTTCAATGAAATGACGAGTAATGTATTAATTTAGAATAATAAACAAAGCCATCTTCAAATTGGAGTGTCGTGTTGTCTATGCATAAATAATTGCGCAAAAATCTAAAAATATTTGCCTGCACGTGATGGAACGGGTGGCCATGAAACCAGCGGTTTTTCAACCAGTTAAGTACTTATAAATATGTAAAAACATGCGTCCTTCTGTCTGTCGCAATCGTAATGGTGGTTAGTACAATTCAGTGCGTCAATAATGGCTTGTACTATTTGGCAAAACAATTAACTAACTGTTGTAAATTGGTAATTGAAACGCTTGTCCGTCAAAAATTGTTTGAACTGACAACCGTGTAAAAGTATGAATCAATATTGAAGAGGTTTCTACCTCGTTGGTTTTGGTCAACTTTTTGCAAATGTTTTTCCAATTTTAATGAAGGTTGAAACCTAAATGACAAATCTATCTTGCCTCATGTCGCCCCCTCATCCTCCTCCCGCGTTTTTTTGGGCAGACGAAACAAGTTATCTTCCTCCATTCTCCCCTCGATCGTCACGCTTTAATTTTACACCTTCATAGCTATAAATTATGGCACATCATAGGTAATAATGCAATATTTTTATGTCTCATGATTGCGATTGCACACAGTAGGAGCCATGACACCCATGACAGTTTCTCATTTTCCCGCGCAGATTGTGACAGCTAACTCTAATAATGTGAAGTTTTGTTGCAACATTTACTCTATGGTATTCAGAAGATAACAACTAAACTAATGTTTTATTGCTGCTTACGGCTGTAATATGGTTACTAAACATTATACATGCCATAGACCGTTTAATTTTAATTACTTCGGCCATGCCTATTGGTCAGACGTGTATCATCGTTTGCATTTAAATCTTGCTGGAAACAGTATCAAAATCCTCTTGTTTGACAAGGTTTGCTAACAAAAATAGGTACACTACCCGATACAATTATATCCTACGCAGTTTTATTTTGAAGTACAAAAACAAGCAATGTACCTTTTTCAGTGGGCTCGCTATAAACTAGATCACAGAACAGATAAAGACAAAAAAAACATGAAACATAACACTCAGATTGCCAATCGGCCATGGTAAAAAACGTTCGTGTTGAATGTTCATTCCCATTTTAATAAAAAAAAGGTTTTTATGTAACAACATTGCGAAACTACGCAGTACCTGCATATTTCTTAATGAGATCTCGTATTCGATATTCGAATCTATATTTAACACGTTGGAAAATCGTTAAGATATTTCGTAAAATTACGATGATTTTGATAATCAATTCGAATTCTGCAATAAGCAAGTCACATTTCATAAAACCTATGACACTTTCACGCCTCAATGAATGTTGATTATCTGGAATACACCTCACCAATTAATCGAGAATCGACTATATGAGGAAACTCGTTTGTCATGGTGGCCAGCATTGTTCGGATGCCATGCGTGGGCCTTGGTCGTTTAGTTACATAGTCGATAGTTCCACACATTAGCATAACGGCCTCTATGTGGCCAGTAGTATAACTTGGTTAAGTAGATTGAATTCCTATTGATGTGGCCTGTATGGGTTTTGTCCCTTAGACTCTCAACCTTTATGGCCACTGTTTTTTTATTCATTCCTATCTTGTCACATCGTATTTGCTTTATTGTAAACTAAAGTTGCGGCTTTTAAAACCAAGAACTCTTGTTGTTCTCGAGATTAGGACCGCAGATAGCTGTTACAGGGTTTGTAAAGTGTATTTTCCTCATTTACGTGTCATGATATGGTAGTTGTGGTGTAGCTTAGGTCTAGGCATCTTGCTTTTGCAATAACTTAATTAGGGTAGGTACGTCAGTGCCTTTGTTTATATCTTACCATAAAAGAATTTATCAGACTCTGAAAACTGCACAATGAGACTCTAGGAGAGCATGTGCAGCACGCAGTGACCTTTCTAACACAAGTACCCTCTTTAATAGTTTAATGGAGCCTATATCATTGTATTATTTATCGTTTAATTTCCATAAACAGCTACAAAATGGCTATTATTCCTGACTCATCGCATCTGTGACGGATCTGAGGGTTCACTTACATGTATTACGTTGCCCAACCGTGGCACTGACCATAATCCGAACTGATGATGAGCAACGAACGCTTATATAGCCATGTGACATTCTTGGAGCGTATGAATGGGAGATCCGTTCTAAGAATTTGTATCGTTATCGAAATCTTCACAGTTATTAATAATACAAATAAGGAATTTGTGGGTAATTTTAATTATTGAGGATGTGGGTCTTTTGAATAGTGTTTTCGCAACTATTAGGGTTGTAGGTTATTAAGGAAACATGTTATAATATTATAAAATGGAAATTTCTGTCTCTCCTACATTTATCATTGGCATCTATGGCAGATTTCTTTTTTTTACCGTCCCTCCAATATCTGTTTACAGACTTACTACAGCCATAACGTAAAGCCGGCTATTCACACAGAGGCGTGGCGACTTACGCGCTGTTTGACCATGAATGGGATTTACATAACGTTTGTCGCAACACGACAAAAAATTGGCGGCAAACCTGAATGATGAGCTTTCTATTTAATTAGATATTAGGTAATTGAGTATTAGTGCTCATGTCTTCCTGCTATGCCAATTTATAGAGGAATGTCACATGAGCAATGATGGCTTGTTTGGTTAGTCAGTGAGGACGTTCGAATCGCTTCATTCGTGCCTTGTAAGGGAATAAGATTGCGGTTGTACCTTCTTTCACGTGTCTTAAATAGGTAGATATCGAATCGTGCAGTTTTAGAACAAAAATAGACATTGACTAGACGATATAGAATGTCCAAAGCGAATGGATTAAATAAGGTAAATGTGAAGCGGTCTACATTCTTAAAACAAGGTGATACAAAAGTCATAAAGAAAGGAAGGAAAGGATGAAAGCCACAAACGAATGCATAATCTGAGAAATCTACATAGAAAACATTTTCTCACGTACACGACAAAGTTACTTAACAGTATTCAAGTTAATTTGTCTCCATTTATGTCTCTACGGAAAATATCTTCTAAAGTACAGGAAGTAGTCTCATTAGACAAATATGTTACATTGTCCATACAATTATTCAACGCCCTATCCAGTACGAACTAATTCCATGCATTCAACCGTCTTAGAAACTCTTTAAGGAAATCCATAGACTATGCCCACTCAAATTAACATTTCAAGTAGGCAAAGGAATTTAACAAAAGGTCCTGTTCAGCCTATTCGGAGCAACACGAACATTACATAAGTCATTACCTCATTGGTTAATTTGTAACGAGAATGTGAACCAGTTATTAAGCGAATGTTGCCGGTTAATTTGCAAAATTACCGGGTACAGTGAGAAACGGAAGCGGAAATGTGAAATTGTGGCAACATTATCAATCTTCTTTTACCTGCCGTGGTAATATGAAATTACCATAAACTTGTAATTAAATTTTTCTTAAGTGTTTTGCGTTTCCACTTATTACCTATTTTTCGTAATTTATGATTACTTCAGTGATAATAAAATTACTCTTGTAATTTTATACTCTTCGTGGGTGTAAAGCTACACTTTAATTTATTGCAGCGCACACTTTCTTCCTCTGTCCGTATGTTTTATGTGAGTGTACACAAACGGAATATCTTCTATCTAGCTTATTATTTAGACATCCATGAGCTTAGAAAAAAAATGTCTACAAATTAACTCAAACTTATCAAAATTCTTATTTCCAAACGAGGAATAATTTTTCGTATTTTTTTTTTCTATTTCAAAATCCAAAGCCACACTCGCAACTAGTAGGGTTAATAATTCACAATATTTGCTTCTATTTGAGCTCTATACCCAATCATCTGTAAATATTGACCCGGCCACATTACCAAAAGTACGAGTATAAGATCGCACCTCGTTATGTCATTACGAAACCCGTCAGTAACTACATCAAGGTGCTATTTACTCGCATGAAGTAATATGAATGGAAGTGCCGCGATATACCAATAAGCTTTAGTATGAGTGCCATCAATGTCATGCAATGACACTATTATTATCGCTACTTCTATTTGATTGTTATCCAATCTCATCGTTTGCACTAGTACAATAATACCACTGTGCTTTTGAAGGAAACTGGCAGGAATATTTTCACTTCTGGTTGCCTCAACGACAAGTAGGGCACGGTCTTCTAAGCTGCTGGCTTTAATAAAAGTTTAATTATTTCCTATCACCCAAATGAATGTGCCTAAATAAAGCCTAATGTTCGATTGTTAATGCTAGATTTAGACTTGAAAATCCAACTGTACAGGCATTAATTTAGGGGACGTCGAGCGTTAGTGAAAAAGGGGCTTTATTTATCGAAAACTCTTCGGCTCTTAAACTTTGGAGCAAATATGAAAGTTCTAGTATTAGTACTTCATGCAATTTTTAAGTTTTGTTGCCGGCAATAAACACATCGGCATTGGCACTCCATTTTTGCCTGCTTCATGATTCTGTCACAATAGCTCAATTGACCGACGCAAGTTCTTACAACCCACGTGATAGCTACAAAAAGGTGCCAGTATTAAATCTAACTATATCTTTAGGTGATCGACAGAAAAAGTGATAGAGAGTTTATGGTTTAGTCCTCTAAGGTATCCGACAGAAGTGCTAATTTATATTTTAGCTCTCCAAGGTATGGGGAAATAAGTATTACGATGTGAATAGAAGTTTGCTATATCTTTATTCGGAAGGCTGTCAATTACCTTGTACTTCCTTAACGTGCTAAATGGCAGCTAATATGTGATGGAAATAAAATATCGTCAGCCTGATTGCCTGCCTATTAAAACATAAATATAATATATTGGTTTCGTTATTCATAAAAAAATCAGCCTAGAATATTATAAATTGGAAATCAAAATGAATATAAATCATATATATATAATTAGATATTTGATTTATATGAATTTGGTCGGCCTTTACCTATTTTATTTCGGTCCAATTTTAATATCAAAATATTTTTGTGGAATCATTATTAATTCCGTCGCTTCATCATAGGATTAATTGAACAACTTTGATAATGTAACAGAAAGTAGATTCTCAGCATAACTCACTTCAGAATCACTAAGTAGATGGATGACCTTTGGTTATTAAGATATGGTCATACATATTTTATAATTGATGTCCATAGTGTACCATAGTCAAAATCTTCTTTATTTAAACCACTGTCAATATAAATTTCAACTTGTTTAAGACGAACAATCCTACTTGGTAATAAAATGATCCTTTTAATAGTTATTGTACCAACTACAGCCTTAAAATTACCTATTATCACCGAAAGTACTGGCGCCATTATTTCGTTTTTGGTCAGTTTGGTCGGTTTCATAGTCTGTGGTCTAAGGTCTATAGAGCCTAGTCTCTGGTCTACTGACCATAGATGAGTTTTGTTTTTAAATTCCAATCAGATCAAAAGCGCAGTAATTAATAACAGCGTTGAAATCAAAAGGTGTCACCAGCTTGTGACGCAATGGTTAGATAATATCTCGCTAAGCAAGTCATTGCTCAGAGAAAGTAGTTTTCTCTGCTCGGATGCTGCGCGTCGATATTGTGGGTGAAATGTAAGCGCTAATAAGATGGATGGATGATGTATTGTTTAGCGTGTAGGTGCTATATTGTTGTTATAGTAATTTAGCTTCACAGTCAACAATGAAAGCGTCTTAATTCGTAAGTCGTCGTAATAGTCTTCGTAGTATGCGGATTACTACGGAAGTACAGACGTGTGATTGTCCAAGCTATTATTGTATCATAGCTGATATTCTCGATAGATCTTGGTTTTAGTCGATACTTTAATAGACAATAGTGAAAAAAAAAACACGCCTCTAGTCGTTGAATCCGCTCCGACGCCATTAAATTTATTCTCAAAGTCAGTCAGCAGTTTTTTTTTTGGTGGACATTAAAGAAAGATATTGCAATTTATATGTCTACTAGGTACCAATAAAAAATACGTTTATCTATACAGATAATTCACTCTGTGCTAAGTTTTATTTCTTTACAAGAGAATATAATTTTATTATAAACATTTCCAATTCGCTTTCTTTAAAAAAAGTTTATATTCTAATGAATTTGCGTAAACATTAAAACGAGACCCATAAATAGCTATTATTATGCCATAGATAACATTGAAGAGAGTAACTGCTAAATAGGCACGTTGAATAAGCAAAGAATGACGTCTAGTGTATTACAGCATCTTATGTGTTACCAGTCTTAAGATTATATTATCTGTGCTTATAGTAACAACCTGCGAACTCACAAGATTCCAATAATGTATATGTAGTGAAATCGACGGCCAGTAGCATCGCAAGAAACCGGCCATTCCTCTCAGATGCTAACAACTCTCACAGCTCGCGTGGGAACCAATCGCTCCATACAATCTATATACTAATACTATGAATTTATTATAGTCTAGACATAATTCATAACGAAATACCTAACCTACTACAACGAATGAACATTATTTGAACAAAAATTCTTAATATTTAGAAGGTATTAGGCGGATTTGAAATAGTACACCAAAATGCAACCAATGATAGTAATAAGTCCCATATATTAGGACATGAAAATGCTGTTAAATATTGTCATACTAACGTATTTCTTTTTTTGTTTCAGAGAAACATGGAAGGAGGATGAAGCATGAACTTGTCGGCCAGATTCATCTGGTGATGTGAAGAACAAATTGAGAAGAAGGCCATGGCGACGTTGGTGATGAAATTTGAAGAAACACGGTTCGGAGAAGAATCTCGAAGTTTTCAAGAGTTGATTTTAAGAAGACAATGATGATAGAGATTGTAAAATAAAACAAGTCAATTTGCGTGTTTCCTTGATTGACCCTGAACCCTGAATCATTACCCCACCTTAGGAACTAAGTTGTATGGAGTAGATAAAAGCGAATCGCAAACTAAAGGTGGGATGTTTATAGAAACAAATGTAATTTGATACAGAAAGTTGATAGCTGGTTGGTTTTACTTCAATCGTAATAAAAACAAGATAATTGTGATCAGAACTTTCACTTTACGTAAAATGCAATATAATAGAACCAGTTTTACATAATATTGACAAAGATACATTTAAGAGTCAAAGATGATAAGATTTGACCATGTAAGATATAGGTAAAGCTTTTTCAAATTTGGGAAGCAAATCCCTTAGAGAAACTCAGCAGATTAAGTTTCTGAAGTTAACCTTACAAAAGTAACTACTAAGGTTCTATTCCCACGATGGTCAGCAGTGTAGTTGGAATTTTGTTTCGTCGATTCTTTGTCAATTAACTATCCCCAATGCACAGAGAAATAGATTTTGTAAAGGACGCAAGATAAAACATATCAATTCATCACGTTTTAATGTATGTCCTAAACATAGTTAGACATAAAGCTAACAAACGTTCCTGCCTAGTACACAAGGAAAATAGCTTAATAGTAAACAATCTACTTGATATTCATAGCAGCGTCTGCTAAACCGGCCCACAAGTGGGTCGTGGATGATACAACACTCGTAATTTATTAGGTAGCATTAGAGCCTTTGAAACTGTAAATAAATGACTTCTAGATTATGTTGAAAATGAAATAGGGATATTAAGAAAGAACTTTGAATCCACATACGAAATATAACGAAAAGAGACAGAATAAATCCTAAGCATTGGAATCATTCAAAAAAATCATAATTTACCCATACCTTGTGATATCCATTTAACAAGTATTCGAGAAAATGATTTTGAGCTACTACTAGCTCTAGCAATCCTTAATTAATTATTTAATTTATTTGTTTATGGACATGTCCAAACAATGAATAAAAGAATCATCTAAAATTCTGCAAATAACTGCGTTTAGCCAAGACAAACCTACTGCCAAACCAAGAAACGAATACTGTGTATGAAAGACAAAAAAAGGTCATCAATGTATGCAAAATAATGCAGACTTTGTAAATACTAAAAGCCTTTATCCTTTAATGAAACAAATATATATATAATTATCTTAAACATGTAATTATCTTAGCACAACCTTTATACAAGGTTTGAACCTTATATAAAGGTTAAAAAAAGGGTATAATAAAAAGGTTAAATATGACAAAAGATCAGCAACCTAATTGCGAGCAACCTAAGTGAATTTGGCAAGCCAAAGGGTTTTGACCCTATCAATCGACCAATCACAGACACGGAAATCCACATCGCGTCATTCATCTCGCATGTTCGCCATTCATTGCAGCCTGATCTTAGGTCATATTTCTATTTGATGATATCCCGGAGCTAACACTTTAAAAGAAAATCAATAATAAACATAAAATTATGAGTAAAAATGATAATTGTCCAAACAAAAGCAGCTTTTGTTTCGTCCAGTATTGTACTGGTACAAACACTGGTGGTTTCTGGTTGTGTAGACAAAGGCATGCAAAGACATAGTAGTTGCTAAGTTCCCTACGACAGGCACTAACAAAATGATGAAACCACCTACCATGTAAGTACGATGAATGAATAGACAAAGACAGTGTATAGGCAGGTCGTATACAAGAATCACGATGTTCCAGTATCATAAGATGCGCCGGAGTCACGACTGGTTTTAATTTATTACCGTAAGTATATAATATGGCTTTAGGGTTCTGAACCTACAGGTGCTGATGAAGAGCCTAGAGATAGAAACTAGTTTGGTTTCAGTGAATTTGAACTTATAGACTAAAATTTGTTTCTAAGTTTTAAACAATCTGTCATAGTAATTATTTAAACTTGATATAGTATATTCTATCTATTTAGAGAATATGTAATTAGCAGATCTGCAAACTTTGTAGCATAAAATCAAATTAATACTACATTCAGATATCAAATAACAAAAACAGGCTCAGATAATGTGTCAGAAGGATTATATGAAAACAAGGGATCTATTAATTGCAATGCAATGTAATTTTCCAAAGTTCTTTGACTATTATAGACAGCTAGTTGTAAATACACACTTTTCCATTATTGTTGGCAAGCACTCCTGCAATCCTTTCCAAATGCGTATCGCAACTATACGTTTGTATCAATCAACGTATGATTAACTGGAAACTACTATCGATATATAAACCTAGGTTACCTAACTTTAGGTTTCATTTAACGGCTGTTAGTTTAAGCATAAAAGTGAAGGGCACTGTAGGTTAACAATCTCATGTGTGTTTAAAATTCTAATGCAATGTGGGTCAGTGCTATTAGACTATATTTTTAAAATAATTTGGTCGCCTGTGGCCATGAGAAAATATTATAAACCTACAATTTTACGTTTGACTTGTTTAGGGTTGAGTTTCAAAGTTATTTTTCTATGTCTATCCTCAACTCTGTCATAACCCTTAGAAATCAATTACCTTCCACAAAGATAATCTCTAGTTGTTGAGGCTATTTGTTGTCTATAAGTCAGTCCATCAATCAGGCAATCATGAAACTGTTTATGGATAGATCGATAACTCTACAAATAATTGTCTGTTTTACTGTCGCTCTACTAGAATTCTGTTTAAGCCTGAAGGCAATTCCATCAAAGCTACTTATACTATAGATTCTATATTAGAGAACATTGTTTACTTTCAAATAGCTTGAACAGAGTATCAATACATCTTCTGCAACGTCTACCGATTTAAAAGCTTATACTGTCAAGCCATTGGCTATGGATATTTCTATCAACCAATCACAACACTAAATGTGAGATGTGACGACAGATTAACCAATCAGAGACTTACGAGCCTACAGGTTTAATTTCAGAATCATTGAGAAACAATAAAGTACCTGCAGATTAGAATGGCAAAACGTTCTACAAACCGTTAGCTATGAATGAATCACGTATAGGTACAATATGTACCTACCTGTGAATGAAGTCAAAGGCTCTGTACAATCAATACTAGTATCTCAAAGTAGTCTGTGATCAATACATTTCAAATAGACAGGTGATAGTTTTGGCACACACAGTGCCGTTGCCAAACATAAAAGAGGATATATAAGTTTTTAATGTTGAAAATTGCAATGTTTAATGCAGTAAGAGTAATAAATCACTTGTTTATGCACTGATAAATTTTAGTAATAGGTAATTTTAATTAAGACCTAATGGCTCTAAAATGATTGACCAAGATTGTTTTGTAACCTACGCTGGTTACACTGGTTTAAAAATTTCTGTAAGTATACAAAATACAGATTTTATTAAATTGATTTTTGTTTTTATTGTTTTTATGTGTGCAATAAATTATTTCACACGGATGATTGATTTTCTTTGTTTCCACTTGACCATTTTCCTTTTAGTGCATAACTATTTTATGTTTTTGCAATATCGATGCGCAATTTCTAATGAAATTTCCACATAACAATGTATTTTGTCATGCCACTGAGAAAACCTTTTGACTATGAGAGTCAATTGTCTTTCAATAATAGCCAACTATTGTTCTGAACGCAATAAGAAATATCACAATGCAATTTTAAAAGGTGACGATAAAAACATTGATGGAGATAATAGGTAGGTAAAAAGGTTTAAGAAAAGTATTCGTTAATTCTAGGAACTAATTTGTGTAATTAATGAAAATACATTTGTTAGAAAAAATGTGAGTCACTCATTTAAATTGGAATTTGTTGTTAAAAATAATTCTTAGAAACTGAATGTAATTTTCTTTATTTGTTTACTCGGATGAGTTTTATTGAAAATTAAAATTCGTTTAGTTAATTATTCGGCAAAATATTTTACTTATTGGTGTATCCAAAGCATATAAAACTTGTCGACCTAACTCATGGCTGTCGCCATATTTATGTATACTATTAGATGCCTTCCTTGTAACTTAAACTAGAAATAATAATGGAAATAAGCACTTACCTGTAATGCCCAGTCTTGTTGCAGCACAAATATTATAAAATTATATAAATTGTGCTAATTATTTATCTTGTATTATAAGTTTTGCATAAATAAGATATTGTGACGACTCTGTTGATAAAAGGGGTGCGAGCACAAAAAATATTTGTCCGACAATATTGTTACAACTAAAATAACATAAGAAATAAATTCTAATACTTTATTACAAACCTTTTTCTTTGAATGTTACAATATTTCATTCACATTATTACAAAAAAAACATCCCAATCCTAACCATCCATATGTACATTTAATGGTAACGATTAATAATTATTAATATAATAATAAAACCTTTAAATAAATGTAATCTAATCATAACCTATGACATTTTGTAATCTGAAAGTCTCTTCTACCAAAACGAACTAATAAATACAATTATTTGGTACAATAAAACTTTCATTAAAACCTAGAATATTATTAAAGCTATTAAAATCTCTAAGAAATATGACTATAATGATGTTGTGTTTCTATATATACAAGTTGTCCCATTCAAAATTATCATGTTAAAATATTATGCCTTGAAAGATCAACGAATGACAATTTTAAAACCTTGCAATTTCATATTTTCGGATTCGGACGAAACGTGTTTGTTTTGCTATAAACCAATTATACAAATTATATCAGTCGTTCATGTTATTATGGCCAGAGAAACCGGATCCTAACAGAGGGAGCCGCATAAATCTAGATAAAACTAGATTTAGTTGGATTCTTAAGTATCTCCGGTTACAGGAAGCGTTGTTGTTTTTCTTGGGAAGAAGGCTGGTCTAAAATTAGGTCTGATTGGTTTGAAATATATTTTTCTTTCTGTTGTCGTCTTTGGACTTTCTGTTGTATAAGTTTTAGCCGTAGTGAAAGTTTTAATTACTATTTTGGAAGAGATTGTTTTCTTCTTAAGATCTACTGGGACGTTTTGAACTCTGTTTGCACTAAAACGTGATTTAGACGGACTAAATGAGGTTTTGTTTGCTTTCTGGTTTAAATTAGATACTGCAGTTGCATTTATTTTCTTAACTGTTCTTGGAACTACGCTCGGTCTCGTAAAATTTGAAGATTTAATTATTGATCTCCTAGGGAATCCGAATTTCGCCCGTTTGGCATCCAAAAGCGAGACTTTGACTGTTGTCGTTTCTTCTGGTACCGTTTCCGTAATTGAGGGTGCATCTGTTGAAGATGTGGTTGAGATTTCGGTGGTAGCTTGTGTCGTAGAAAGCAAATCTATGATAGGACTCGAACTTGACGGACTTTCCGATGTTGTTGTCGTTGTTGGTGTGGTCGAGGAAACAGGGGTAGATATCGTAGACGAAGGAGCAACTGTTGAACTTGCCGAAGTTTGCGGTAACACAGATATATTGATTACCGGATATTTCACCGTGGTGGATATTTCATCGGTAGAGCCTCCATTGAATTCTTGTCCTTTGGCAAAAGTAAGAATGCTACGACCTGATTCAGGTTTCAAGGGGGCTATTTTTACAATGTTAACTTCTTCTTCTTGGGTTGGTACTGATGCAGAATATACAACAAATGGTTGATTTTTGTCATCATTTACTTTACGTGCCATAAGTGGATTTTCAGTTTTAAACAATGCTTCTAAAGGTAAAGTAGATGGGTTAGTCAGCATCGGACGTGGTGTTACTATTTCAAAACTTTTGGCGGATCTCATTTTTTCGTTTTCATAAGCCGCTGGTACAAATTGCCATGTGGCGAACAGTGGACCATCGTGTTCTTGGTCAGTTTTGTTTTCTTCATTAACATATGATAAGAAGTCATCGTTTGGTAAATGTTCTACTTGATCTGTATTTTCATCTGTTTTAGAGTCAGGTAATTTCTTGATATGCCTGTACGCTTCATTAACACTCTCTGATGCAACTAGATTTTCTCGAGGCGTTTCTGGGAAAGTTTCAACTAAAGCTCTAGCATTTCTTGCTTCGTCAATACGAATATGATTTTCTGGTGGATGCTCTACTGGATATATGTGACCGAATTTAGTCAAATAAATTGGAATGTCGTCTTCAACAATTTTGATAAGACTGAATCTGCTGACTTCACCGATTTTGTCAACAACTGGTTTCTTCTCAACCATGATTTTTCCTTCTTCAATGTGAGTGGTTTCATTATTTTTGTTTATGTGGTGTTTGTCTAATTTTGAATTGACTTCAACAACTCTCGTGATGGAGAATAGCTTGTCAAATTGCGTCTTTATGATCGGCGGTGGTGGAGGAGAAGGCTCAGTGGTTGTTGTGGTCGGAACAGTCGTAGGTACCGGTTCAGTAGTTGTTTCCGTATTAGACACAGTGTAAGCTATAGTATTTTGTAAGAGTGTTGTTTTGATTTCAGTTTCAGTAATTGTTGTAAGATCTTGCGTGGTTGGGTAGCTAGTGGTTCCTTCTGTACTCTCTAAGTAATCATCAGTACTGTTATCTACATCCATTTCATAAGTTGCTGTTTCCATTTCATCCGTGTTAGTTGTAGAAAGGTCCTCAGAGATCGTACCGTCAGTCAAAGTTGTTGAAGTTACAGAAAGATAATCATCATCAAACGATGTGGTGGTTTCTCCTTCAGTAACTGAAGCCGTTGTAGTCGTTATATCCTTTGGTTCCTTTGCAGCTTGAGTTCCATTCCTAATAACAACTGGTACGGTACCTTTAGGTCTAGGGGCATTCACAGGAGAGTTGTAACCTGGTGGGACATTTTGTACTCGTTTCTTACCATCAGCAGCTGGTTTGTTACTAAACCTAGTTATGATTCCAGTTCTGTTTTGAGAACTTGGGAATCTTTTTGGAATAGCTGTTGTAGAAGTTGAAGTTCTGAACGTGTTTGAATTCACTACGCGAGGTTTAAAGCCAGGTCTCCTTGTTGTGAGAGCAAACCGTGTTGGTTCATCTTCGTCTACTGCTTCTTCGTCATCTGGTCCCTCTTCTTCCTCATCTAACAATTCGTCAGAGTTAGCAACTTCACCTTCTTCGACTTCTTCATCAGAGTCTGGCTTCCTTGTGAACAGTTGGTTTGGTGGTACGAAAACGATCGGGTTATCTGATTCTGGATCCTCTTCCAGAAGTTCTTCATCATTATATTCTTCGTCATCTTCGAATCTCTGAGTTGTTCTAGGAGTGAAAGGTTTTCTTGTAAATAGTTTGGAAGAGAATGGTCTCCTTGTGCTCCCAGTTGGTCTGAACAGTGGTCTGTCTGCAGACGCAGGACTTGTGTAAACTCCTGGATTGTATTTTCGGCTAAATACTCTACTAGTAGATGGTACTGAAGATTCTGTGGATGGGGTATATAATTTTTTACGTGGCCTATAAGGTAACCTAGTTCTGCTTGTTGTTGTGGTGGACACAGTAGTGCTCGCTGTTGTCGTTTCTGTTTGTGAGTCATCAGTTTCCGTTACAGTTGATTCAGTTCCAGTTCTATCTTTGTTTTCTGAAATGTCCACAGATTGTCCTTCAGAGATTACTGTCACTTCGGATTTATCTTCCGTTTCGGATTTTGATTCTGTTTTAATTTTAGTTTCGCCTTCAGACTTATCAGAACTTTCTTTATTTTCTTCTGTAGTCTTAGAATCACTGTCAGAACTTGCTTCAGTATCAGCAAATTTGGCCTCTGTTTCTTTATTGTTTTCTGTATTCTTAGGTTCGTCTGTTTGAGCATTAGATTCAACGTTCGTAGAAGCTATGGTTGTTTGTTCAACTGCTTGTTTTTCTTCTTCCTTTTCTTCCGTTTTTTCTGTAACCTCTTCCTTGGGCTCAACGTTTTCACTTTGCAACTCCACTTTAACTTTCTTTTCTTTATAAAATTCAGTTACTTCCTCTATTATTGGCTCTGTTACAATTTCTGTGGTTGTAGTAGTGGGACGTGTTTTTTCTCCGTAGTTAAATTCTTCAGTATTAGAGCTACTGAAAGTATTCAGAGAACCAACAGACTTGGCAGTTAATTCTGTTTCATCTTCAGCAAGTTTTAGTTTTTTGCGAATAACCTTACGAATTCTTTGTGGGCCAGGTGCGGTAGGCACTTCAATTGTAACTACGGATTCTGGAGCGGCAGTTGTAGAAGTGGGCCTTCGTCTGATCACTCTGAATCTCTTTTTACCAGAATCATCAATAGGAATGGATTCAGTGGGCACAGTGTCACTATCGGCGGCACCAGGAGCTCTGAATTTCTTAATAATAACTCTGCGTTTAGGGGCTTCTTCGGTTACTTCATCTTCTTCGTGTTCTTTCTCTTCCCTGGCACTTTCAGAAAGTAAAATATCTTCACTCCTGGTTTCTGGTTCATCATCGTCATCATCATCATTGGATAAGGTTTGCTGTGTGGTTGATTGGCGAGATGGGAATGGCAACTTTCTCGCTATTATTCTCGGGGAAGGGTTTGGTGTCGGTCTAGTTCTACCGAAAGGCAGACGAGGTGCAATTCTTTGGGTTGTAGTTGCTTCAGCCTCTTCAGTATCTTCATCGTCCGCGTCACGAGAAGCAGTTGAAGACGGTGCTCGGGTGAAAGGTCGTGGCGTAAATCTTGCGAATGTTGGTCGTCTCTGAGCAAAAGACACAGAAGCAGGCTGAGCTGTGGCCTCTGTTGTTGTACTAATTGTGAAGCGGTTTCGTCCACGCGGGAGAAGGCTTGGTTGACTAGTCTCTACAGTAGCAGCAGAACCTTCACTATCAGGTATATTAGCATCAGAGGCAGTGCTAGCAAGGGGCCTACGAAAACGTCTGTCAGCTCTAGTACTAAAGCCAGAAGATTGTCTTGGAACGAATTGTGGTTCCACGTCAATCGGAGTCAAAGAAATAACTTCGTCTGGATTTAATACTTGAGGTTTGAACGAACCCCGTGACACCGGCGATGCAGCGGCGGGAATAGAGTCATCACTTCGAGCAGTCTGTGATGTTTGGAACCTACTTCTAAATCTCCTACCAACCGGACCAGTTTCTCTAATAATAGCTTCATCGACTTCACGACTATCCGGAGTAGTGGATCTAATTTTACGAGATACGTCGGCAGATTCCTCCGAATCCGAAGATATTTGGTTAGGCCTTGGTAGAGGTCGGCGCCGATTCACAAAAGTATAATTCCTGGGACTCACCTGTGTGGTGCTTGATGGGGCTGGTGTACTTGGAGTTGGGGTGGTGGAGCCTCGTCGTCTGATCAGAGTACGACGAGTGGGTATGCTTGGAGGTACTGGAGTCGTCGTAGTCGTAGTTGTGGTTGGAGTCGTCGTTTCAACTACCGTAGTTGGAGCGGGCGATTCAGTTTCGGAAGCTTCGGTTTCGGCGGAGCTCGGCGAGTTGAGTAAGGAGGATATTTGGACAGACAGGACAGTAGTAGGGTCAGGGCTACTGGTTTCTTCAGTAGCGACGGTTGTGGGTCGTACTCTAGGTACGGAGGCTTCAGAGCTAGGCTCTTCAACGGGACTAGAGGTAGAGCGAGACCGTATGATAGAAGTGTACTGGGGTTGTGTTGAAATTTCTCTTTCTAACGCCGTTTCTTGCAGTTCTACTTCTTCTTCGGAATTTTGGTATCTGGAAAGAAGAAAAGGATATTTTAAGAATATAAGTACCATGATAATTTTTTTTTATGTTTAGGTATTTTTATTGGAATGAGTATTGTAAAGTAAAATATAACTTACTTCACAGTAGTAGTTTCCTCAGTGGTAGGTCGCTGTCTCCTTATTGTAACGTATTCTGGTTGATTTTCTCGTCTTGCGCTCAGTATATCCAGAGAGTTAGGTGTGTCAGATACCGTCACGAAGGGCTCTGAGCGTTCGAACAGAGCGTTCCTAGAATAACAAACAAACATTAGAACTGATTTAGATTTTTTTTTACTATCGTAGTAATAAAATTATGTTACTTTGTAAAGATATTGTTAAGTTCAATTTCGTATGGTAGGTTAAGTGCCTCGTTTAGACTATCGGCGAACAATTCGCCGAATAATTTGTGCACGAATACGAGCACGTAAAGACCCGTCTATATTCAGTGAATATAGAACTTCCACACATAGATGACGTGTGAGTGGCTGCTGTTTTATGTCTATTTAATGTGTATTGAACTATATCGACTTATTACTTAACGACGCCATCAGCGAATATTTTTTTCTTTAATTATGTAATCGGTACGTTAAAAATTGACGTTATACGGATCCAAGCACCATTCATGGCTTTTTTTATCTTTGTGCAACAGGTATTTAGGATCCCATATCACGGGTTGTCCCTGGTAAACATCTATAAACTTTAAAGTATTCTCGTTCGTCCAATCCATCGCAAAAAAAGTCAATGCTTGAAACGACTGCTCGTGACAAAGTTCACGAATCAACTGAACTGTAGTGGTGGGCGTTGCGACGACGAACCGTTTCTAAAGACCGTTTTTTTGTTCTGCGATGGTGCAACCGTTTTACGTTCTGGGATAAAGCTGTCTTCGTTGCACAAACCTGTTTTCGAATAACTTCGTGCGATTTTTTATTTTACGCCTCAGAAAATACAGTCAAGATTCGAAAGCGAACTGATTCAACTACGACACACGTCGGTCGTCGCAGACGCCGCGTCGTCCTTTATCGTTCTACGTTTTTTCACAAAATAGTTCTTGCGACGGCGAAACAGTTAAGTCCGTCTTCGTTGCACAAACCAGTCTTCGAATAAATTGGTGCAATTTTGTATTTTACAGCTAAGAAAATACAGTCTAAAGTGAATTGATTCAACTACACACAAACGTCGTAAACTCGTCGCGAATGTCGCGTATCGTTCCACGTTTGTTCATTAAGGTGTTCTTTGGTTCCGTCCTCCAAGACGTCTTCAAACCAGTTGCGACGAAGACCGTTTTCTGCAACCGTTTTCGTCGTCGGGAAAACGGTTGCGTTTCGTCCGTCAAAAATACGACAACGACCCACCACTACTTAACTAAACAATTACGAATATGTATAGCAGTCACAGCGGATTGAGCAGATCTTCTTGCGCGCAAGAAATAGTGTCTCATGAAGTATACTGCATATAGTAAGCGAGATAGGACGATGTGACAAACGTAAGCGAGTGAAAGAGGCAGTTATACAATGCTATCTTCTAATTCAACATTGACACAAAAATAGCAAATGCGCAAGGTCTTGCAGCCAACTTGAGAGACTCAAAGATCCACTGTGACTTCTTGTAAACACAAATAATCCTTTGATTAGCCTCAAAAAACGAGTATTCGTGGCGAGTACCGAATACACCCGCCTAGGGTGTTTGCATAGTCGTTTACATGCCTATTTGTTTGTACTCGGTGAGTATCTAAATGAGGCATAATATAAATATATGATTTTAAAAACCCCTAAATAAAAAGAGAAAAAAATATATATATTTTAGCATGACTTTGACCTATTTGATGAGTGATATCATGAAATTTGACAGGACGGAATGGAAGAAGAAAATGTTTTGCGCCGACCCAAATAACATGGAACAAGGGCAAGAAGGTGATGATGATTGTTAGTTTCTCGTAATGATGTCAAGCTTACCTTGAAGCAGTATCATCAGCGGTATCTGAAGTAGTTGGTCTCGCTCTGCGGATATTTACATATTGAAGTGGCTTGGTAGTTGTTCCGACCCTGGACTCAGTCTCTACGGACTTAGCTCTCAGAACCTGCGGTACATCCTCTTCAGATTCGTCTTCTATCTCTTCGCTTTCTGGAGTAGCTTCGGTCGTTGCTTTGGAACCACGTTGCCGGTTGATCGTTGTGTACCTGGATGATGTTATGGTTTATTTATATGAAGAAAAACATAATTGTATTATGGTTCCTTTTGGTTGTGTTGTTAACAATAGCATTAAATTTATATTATTTGTGGGCATTTAAGTTTGCGCAAAATATATTTTGGAAATTTTCATTTAAATCTACTTGTTTTATGATACTTACTGTGGCCGGTCCTTCTTTATCAACTTATCTCTATCGCTTGATGGTTCTATTCCAACGTTCTGTGGACCTCGTCGACTGTTCTGTCCAGCACTTTCGAGTATGCTGTTAGGTCCAGTGTATCTGTAAAATATGGTAGTATTTTTAACCAGACTTTTACTTCGACGAGACTAACTGACAGTAATAGCTTGTGATTTTTGAGAATTTTTATCGTTGTCATAAAGTACGAGTCGACTGCAGTGGAGGAAGTTTCCTTCCTTCCTTAGATGAAAGAAAATGTTCTACCTGTTTTGCCCACGTGTCCTTTCCAATACTTTCTGGTATAGCTTCTTCTTGTATGGAGAAGGTGTGGTAGTGACGCCACCGTCCGTGCTAGCCTGGTTGCCCTCGCCGAAGTGAAGCTGTTTCTCCAACTGTTCGATGCCACCTGAAAATTTAATAACGTTGTACAAATGGTCACAGAGTAAAATCTTTTCCTAAAATATAATGTGCTGCCTTCATAAAGCCGGTTTCTGAATTGAGTATTTGGAGTTAAGAACTTGGTAAACCCTACCGTGATGCCAAAGTTTGTCAAAGTGTGTCTAATACTAAACTTCAAATTCTTAATTCAGAATTGGGGTTAGAAGGCTTGCAATATTACTAACATTTTTAGATTTCTGACTGACTTAGATACCGTTGTCACACTTCTTTAGTGTTTTTGCTTTAATTAATCGTGATGTTTATATTGTACTTACCGACTTTCTTGATCAGGTCAATCAGTTCCTTGATAACTCTAGGATCTTCAGCATCTTCGTCAGTTGGTTCTTCACGAGTTTCATCCTCGTATTCTTCTTCCTAAACAATGCCAAAAGATTAAGTTTGAGTATTATTTTATAACGATACAAAGTAATTAAAATACGTAAATGCTAAACTCATAAATCTTAATCAGCTCAATTAAACAGATCTGATGAAAAGTCATTCGTACTCTAATTTACGATTGCATAATGATGTAAACGTGTTTTTACAGATTCTAAACCATTTGGTTATTGGTCGAGAAATGTATTAATTATTTATTTAATACTTCATCCGCATAAACGTACAGATACGGACTTAATGACTTAAGCATTTTAAACCAGTCAACCTTTCGGTGATGCAGGGCTGTGAAAAATAGTGGTAGGTGCAATATTGAGAATAAATCATGAAATTGGTGTCGTTTGATATTAAAACGTAGGTTAATGATATCAAGTGGATAAAACTAACCTCTGGTTCAGGAGTGGTTGAGGAAGTAGTCCTGAATAGCGAAGAGCTCTTGGTACTCAATCTGATGGGCTTCCTAGTGGTAGTGGTGGTGGTGGTGGTAGTGGTGGCGGCCTTGGTGGTGGGGGCTCGGGTGGGAGCCTTCGTGGTGGGAGGGTCCTTGTTCTTGCACAACACGTTGCGGGCGAAGTCACAGGAGTCCGCTGCCTTGTTGAAGAAGAGACCTGGACAGAGGAGAATTAAATGATTTTAAAAGAAATAAATTGCGAAGGAATGTAGTAATATATTTTTCTAATAAATATGTCTGATCACCGATCAGGTGATTCCGATTTTTAATATAAAAATTTACACTAACAATAAAGAGGAAAGATTTGATTGTTGTTTGTATTTTTTTTTTGTAATGGATAAACTCAAAAACTACTTAAACGATTATCGACGAACGGAAATAACAAGAGCTATATTTTAATTTATAAAGTTATTGGGGGACAGCTAGCACAAAATTTAAACAAAAATTTTATATTTCCGTCTGCACATTCCTGAATTTAAACGAAGCTATTAGCTGCACTAGTACCCGAATTCGTAATGAATTCAGCAAGGCAAAGCGTTTTGACGCCATCAATCGTCAATCATATGCGAGATGCAAGAAGCGATATGGATTTCCGTCTATGTGATTGGCCGATTGATGGCGGTCAAACCCTTTGCCTTGCCGAATTAACTTACGCAATTAGGCTGCAGGTTGCTTAATAGCGGTCCGACAATATTTTATTTGATTCAATTGACAAGAAGAATATAACAGAATAAAATTGTTATCCTACCAGATGGACAAGTAAACTGATGAGCCACAATTCCAAGGTTGGATGGTCCAGAGTCGAGACACCAGAAGTACTTCTTGCAGTCACGGGGATGAGGGTAGAAACCTTCGTCAGTACACTTGAAGTCTGGAAGGAAAAACATACATACAATAAATGAGATATAATTTCTTTGTTACCTATTTAACTTTTGGAGAGCAGTGGTGGATCAGTGGTAACGGCCGCGACTTGCAAATTGTAGTTCATGGGTTGGAACCCAGGCAAGCGCTTTACTTTGTGTTAACTACTTCCTAAAAAGGAGGAGGTTCTATGTTCGACATTATGTTTTTTTTTTTTTTTTGTGTATTTTCACCGATATCTCCGTCAATTGTGAACCGATTTTGAAAATTCTTTTATTGTTTGAAAAAGTATGTTTCAAAATTGGTCCCATTTTAAATTGGTGAAGATCTGATGAAGAACTTCGGAGATATACAACAGAATCTCTTCAATAAATAACGGCAAATCTCTCGGGATTGCTGCAATCGCATGTCTGTTTATTGTTTATACCATTTCATAACATAACATCACGCCAGTACGCTCTTAAGGGGTTCGCAGATCTCTCATTTCACCGGTTATGTTCAAGTTTCATGAAATCTATTCTGGCGTTATAGTTACCTTACTAACTTGCCTATTAGGTAGGTACAACTAAAAAGTGAAAAATATAAAAACTTTTTGCAAAAAAATACTACCGACTTCCAAATACAAAATTACAAAGTGAAAAATAACATTATTTTTTGAAGTCGGTGTCCATACCGCAAAAAAATTGGTATCTATGAAAGACACCGACTTCAAAAAATAAAGTTATTTTTCACTTTGTAGTTTTGTATTTGGAAGTCGGTAGTATTTTTTTGCAAAAAGATTTTTTATCACTATTGCTTTCAAAACGGTGGAGGAAAACATCGTGAGGAAACTGGCATATGTTAGAACCAACAATTCGAAGATATGTGTGATTACGGCCCATTCCCTCTCACAGAGAGGAGACCTGTGTCCCAGCAGTGGGAACATTGAAAAGGCTGATGATGATATAACTTTTAGCTGGGTAAATTTCATATTCATCATCTTTATTGCTGTGATCATCAAATAAGGCAGCTGAGACATTAAAGCTGAAAAGCAACAAGATTTACGAATAAAACAAAGATCTTTGACTAAAATATATACTTTGAGAAAAGGATTGCTCTGAAGCATGTGATTAAACCAAAAATTCTGTATCATTAAGGAATATACATACATACATACATAAACTCACGCCTTTTTCCCATGGGGGTAGGCAGAAACTACAGAACGCCACCTGCTACGATCCTTACATACTTCTTTTGCTTCACTCACATTCATGCATCCAGTCATACATACACGCCGGTTATGAGTACTGCGCACCTGGCCTTTTTGAAGAACATCACCTATTGGGTCTACGGATGTCTTTCTAGGACGTCCCCTCCCGGCGTTTCCATTCACGTCTGCCTTGTAAATACCTTTCGTTAGTCGCCTTTCATTCATCCTCTCAACATGGCCAAACCATCTTAACATACTCTTTTCAATTTTAGTCACTACGTCATTAAGGAATATGTAGAGCATTTATCTGATAAGGAAGAAAATAATATAGAAAAACGGAAATTTTGTCCGCGTACTAAACCATAACTAAAACGCACTGCGGATAAAATTCTGCGCGATTTTTGTCTCTTTCTGCCTGTTCATAGAACTTAAAAATATTCGCGCGAAAATATTGCGGTGGGTTTTGTGGTAAAACAGGGCTTTCTTGCGGTATTATTCCCGCAATGCGTGCAGCTTCATACAATGGCATGTGTCGCAGAATATGCGGTAAAACAATCGCGCGATTAAAAACCGCAGTACTAACATGCACATAGAAAGAATGAACGTACCTGATCCTGGGTCTGGTGTGGTTGGTGGTTCGGGAGTGATGATGTTCCAGGCGGGGGTTGTGCTGGTGACACTAGTGCTGGGCTTACGTCTGTTGGTCCTGATACAAAACGAATACGATTACATTTAATTCAGATGGAATCATTTGACCAGCCTGCTGGCATTTATTATCACAAGCGTATGACCTGAGATTTAACAATACTTGACATAGAGTATGCTTCCCATTTCAGAGCTTCCTTTGCACGGACTTCAGTCACAAACACGCGAATAAGATTTTATCTTCACATTTAATGTTACTTAGCTCTAAGGTGATTTTTTAGGGTTCCGTAGTCAAAGGAGAAGGAGACAAGCCCTTATAGTTTCGCCATGTCCGTCAGTCCGTCCACAGCTTAGCTCAGAGACTACTAGAAAGCTATAATTTGGCATTGATATACATATTAATCACGCTGACAAAGTGTTAAAAAAAAATAATGAAAAATATTTTGTTTATGGTTCCTTTACAGTACACGTAAAGTGGGAATGTTTTTTTTTGTCTTATCCATGGTGTGGGGTATCATTGGATAGGCCATTCAAAAATATTACGTGTCTGTGAAAACCATTTTTCGATTCAGATATCCGTTTTCGTAAAATTAAGCTGCCAGCTAAATGGTTGCTTTTGTATAAGTGAAAAATTCACGGCAGTAGTATAATATAACAAAATTAAAAGGAAAACTATCACAGCTACGTAGGCTTTGCAATTTAAAGAGTAATAGTCGACCAACTTATAAAATATACATCTAAAATTAAAAATGATATACATATTTTTTTTTGTTTTTATTCATGTAACAACTAAAAACCCTCTTCTTAGTCGGCATTTTTGTGCAACTACGGAACCCTATCACTGCGCGTGGCCACACACGTACTTGGCCGGTTTTTTACTATGCGAACCTTTGTGAAGAGAGATCTTCAATATTAAGCATTCAAATTCCAAAGCCAACACGAAACATTAACAACTTACTTGGAAACAGGTTTAGGCGTGGTAGTGGTGGTGGTTGTGGAGGAACTCCTCGGCCTAGTCTTCCTCCTGGTGCTGGTCTGTACCTTCTCCTTGATCACGTTGTCTGTCGATCTGTTGAGCAAAGGAAGATTATTTGATGACTTGCTATTGCTATCTTGAAGATAAAAAAACTAAAACAAGACTTCAAGAAGTCAAAAAAAAACATAAATCTTCCTGTCGCAAAAATACACCTTCTAGTAACAGTGACAGTATCTATATTATAACATGAACAGGGGGGTGAGCATAGGCTCTTAGAGTAAGGTTATTTTGAGTGTGTGTAAGGGACAGATGTATATGACTTGTATTGAATTGTATCTTATAGCTTATGGTCACCCCCCTGAAAAGTTAAGTTAGAGTAGTCCGCGTCTAGATATCCTAACATAACCATTGCACTTAAAATCAATGTGACTCTTTAGTAGAAAAGAAGAAAGTTATAGGTAATTAAAGTTTTTAATGTTATTGGAAACTTACCCAAGTTTAGCAAAGTAGGATTCCTTGGCAGCTTCAATGAGGGGGTAGGGCTTGTCGTGACACGCGCCGCGGAAGTCGTCGTTGTCGATAGACCAGAACATAATACCTGAAATGAAAAATGAGTAGTTTTAACACAAACTTAACCAAAGCCAAACGTGATTTAAGTTCCGAGTTCAAAATGTTCTGAATTATGGCGAATAGAGTTCAGATGTAGTGCGTAACCTTTCCTACAAGAAGAACTATGGCTACTTTAGAACCGAAATGTCACGGACATGAATCGGATATAGTGCGTAACCACCACCACTAATGAAAATACAACTAATCTTAACACTGAAATAAACATTTTACCAAATATGCCTATTTAGCACATAGTGACAATACTTCGGGGAGACTTATGACAGGCTGCATATCTTCCAGCAGAAGTTACGACACGATCCTTAATATAATCTCTCTCTCTATTATTTAAAGATTTAATAGGAGAAAACTCATCTACCAGTTAAATTCCCATGTGGACATAGAGTCCTTATGGACTCACTCAATGATTCTTTTTTTTACCCAACTGCCGAAGGAGGGTAATGTGTTTATCAGTCTATGTATGTATGTAAGTATGTATATATGTAAGTATGTATGTATGTAAGTATGTATGTATGTAAGTATGTATGTATGTAAGTATGTATGTATGTTTTTTTCCTATGTGGCGTTCCAGAGACCAAACGCGTTGGCTGATTTTGATGATTCGTACGTCAATCGATGCGTCTTAACCCTGCGAGTGTCACTAGCTACATTCAAATTGAAATATTGAAAAATGACGGCTTGGGCGCCATATTGTGGATGCCAATTTTTTTTTCCATCCAATCCCATCGTGTGGGGTATCAAATTAAAGGGTTTTAAGTGGCAATTTCAAAAATATATAACACTTATATGTTTAAATGTACCTTATTCGAATAAAATGTTAACCAAAAAGTGTTAAATAAAAAAAATAATTAAAAAATCAAAACACCCGACTGCTTAAAAAGCGAACTAAAAAGACGTAAACAAGAAAAAAATCATGCTGTGCAGTCGGAGGATACATATTCGCGTCTTTTTAGTTCGCTTTTTAAGCAGTCGGGTGTTTTGTTTTTTTTTATTAATAAAGATTCAAGGTGTTAACAACTAACCTCCAAGTCCATTCTCAGCGACATACTCTGCCTTCTTCCTGACAATATCCACGTCATCGTATCCCACCCACTGGTTGCCCCTGTAGGCCACGGGGCCCATCGCGTCAGGGTTGGGGTGCATCACCGTCCAATCTTCCTCTTCCTCCTCCTCATCGGAATACTCTTCAGAATCCTCGTCTGATGCCTGGCGCTTCTTCTTCTTGGGTTTTAGGGATTCGCAGATCTGGAAGGATTGAGATAGTTAATTTCATGTTTTGAAACAAATAATTGATCCATTGAAAAAATAATCTTGAAAAATTCCAATAAAATTTTAATTCTATTTTTGTTGGCGAGTCAAGTTGTTTTAATCCTTTGAACAGTCAGCCTAAATTCTTAGTCAGATTTCAATCTGCCAAGTCAGTGTAGTAATATTGAACCACACGTGAAAAGCCTTGGATGCTTGACATTGCTGTAACAAATCATATATCATAATCTATTGACAAGAATAGCGCTCGATGACAAGTGTTTGATGTGGGTGTCAACTGGTACCGATAACTCATCAGTTCCAATCATCAAAATTGAAACAATGCATTATAACGACGCCACAAACCAGTACCTCTGTCAATAAGATACAATATAATACTATGTAAGTCAATTTAATGGCACCGAAAGTCTATGTACAGTCAGTGTCAAACATATCGCGACAAACAAAATGTTCAAAATGAACACCACTTTGAACAGTAATAGGGTTTGTCCCGATATTTCTGAAGCGAACTGAATCTTGGAAACACTTCAATAAGTATTTCTCCTTACCTCATAATAAGCCAAGTACCCCTTCTCCCGGGTAGCATCTCCCTGTTCTCCGGGACCATCAGCCGGGGAGCCGATCTCCACAGCGTCGGGGTTGAACAGCGTGTAGGAGCGTCCGTACGTGGGGATACCGAGCACCAACTTCGATGGGTCTGCGCCGCTCTCGATGTAGAATTTGATTGTGTAGTCCTGGAAGAAGAAGATTGAATTTAATGAAAGCGAAAAAATGATGATAATCTGCTTTTTGTAACTGATATGAAGAGTTACTCGGTCCTCAAGAGATGTCGGTATCTCTCTTATGTAAAAGTATATACATCTATTATTTAGTGTGACAAGCGACTAATATTGCAAATGTTACTTCTCCATCACATATGTTATGTGTTAGGTCAAAATTTAGTATTCTATACTCTCTACCGAGTGAACGGTCTGGCTCGGTTGGAATCGGACTTAACAGAAATTAAATAAAATCTGGCATTTTCTCCTTCAACGAAGCAACAGTAACATCAGATTTTTGTGACAATTTTTGAAGATTTTTTAACAGTCTTAAAGACACCAAGGTTGATTGGTATCAGTGGTTACACATCGCAATGCTGTTGACCTTGGCACCACATAGTATGTTGCTGGTCAACTTACAAAGTGGTCTTCTAAGGTCAGATCGTGAAGACATTTCGAAAGGCCTACGTCTAGCAGCCGTCTACAATAGCCTGATCTGATTGATTGAAAGTTCGACCGGTTTCTTACTGCATATGTCTGTGACAACTGTCCACAGTTAGAAGCAAAGCTTGAGCAATAAAATAAAAGTATTTGATTCGGTGCCCATCTCAATCACTAAAGGCAAATCTCAAATCAGCACATTTTAACTTTAAAAAAGAGATTTCAGCCTGAATATTGATCATGTCATCTCTAGAACGCGGTTTTGATGAAATTCAGATTAATTGATGAAAATCGACCTAAATGCTGTTACTGTTTAGAGGAAGAGCGAGCTTTATCCCATCACAAGTATCTTCGGATTACTTTCTGGGAAGCCCCGGCAACATATTTTTTTTAAATCTAATATTCCGTCAGCTACAAATTAGCAATCAAGTTGACTTGTTCAAAGCCAAAAAAAAATCACTGTCAGTCCTTGGAGCAGTTATCATTTTTGGCAATTAGGTTCTACCGAACCTTTTGATTCGACTTAAGCCTTTGATTCCTTTAAGCATTACTTACAATATTAAGTTCGTTGTCCACGCTGTATTCGTTAGGTTCCTCCAGAGGGTACAGTGGCGCGTGATGGTTGACTGCTGGTTCGAATGCGGAGTGGTAGTCGTAAGACAGCAGGTTCATCCAGTCCAAGTATCTGAAACATAGACGTATTATTTAGAACGAAGTTTAGAAAATGTTAGTAGTCATGTTTTAAAGAAGGATCGATAGTATTCAGCACGACCGGTGCCTGAATTAGGAATTTGATTACTTGACAAACTTCAGCATGAAAACCTGTTGGTTTAAAACGTTTTTAACATCAAATTCTCAATGCAGGAACTGGGAGTTAGAATAGGCACTACACACATTATCCAACCAACAACTGTTTTTCATCCAACTTTCCTGTAGCAGGTCTACTGGAAGAAATTTCCTTTGTTTTTTTTTTTTAAATAAGCAGTACCTTTGTGCTCTTCTATCTGTATTCTTTATTTTTTCTGTTAAGTGTTTTGTGTATATATACATCATTTAGAAAGGTTGATAAATTAAACACCATATAAATTAAATCTCTATTATTTCTCACGTACCCTAATTTATAAAAAAAACAGACTGAAATTAGGGAAACCTTTTGAATTATGTAAAGGAATGCCTCAGAACTATGTAAAATAGTAAGAATGTATAGTCCCCGGCATGTAACTTGGCAAGGTTTTGCCGTAGTGGGGGTAAGTTCGCGCATAATGCGTGAACTGGCCAACCACTACATAGAGCGAACGGAAGGTGGACGCGATGAGATTGGAGAATCGCGCGCTCGGAGTGGTGGTAAACGTTCCCCGTGTCCCGCTTGGTAACCAAAGGGACCTAAAAATCGACTTGTGCGCATCTAACGACTCTTGCCAAGTTACGTGCCAACAACTATACGAATGAAAAAGCATGTGCATTGTATATCAAAACCAGCCAAAGCTTCAAGCAGCCTTGGACGTATCCGCATCGGTCTTATGTCACGTATTTCATGCTCTAGGTGACAGTTAGTGACTTTTGAAGCACGATTCACAGAAAACAAACCAATGGCAGCTCCGCACATTTTAACTGAGGTACAGACACAGAGTGATATGATGATGACCTAGAGAAAATCTAGAGTACTATTGACAGTACAGTACAGTTTCTATTCCGTATTATTTCTGATCGAAGCAGAGAAATTTGTATCTATTCGGGCAAAAACGCGATGACAGGCGTATTGTTAAGCGCAACCTAGAGTATAGTACGTCACAAGGCGAGTAGCGACGTGAAACAACCGTAAAATGTTCGTAACCGGTTGCATAGCGCGTTTGGCACCTTCACGAGTCTTCCGGAATACATCAGGTCTAAGGCTTCATTTCCATAGAAGAGTAGCAAAGACTGCTCTTTGCTACTCCTTTTAGCTCTGCAGCTAGAGGACTAATTGCACCAAACCAATGGACCAGAGAGCAGTGGTAACGGCCGCGACTTACATGTTATTGTTATGGTCGTGGGTTCAAACTCAGGCAGGTGCTTTCTTTGTGTAAATAATTTTATCACCACTGATCTCAAAATGGTGAAGGAAAATATCGTGAGGAAACCGACATGTCCTAGAACCAAAGGCATGTGACATTCACCAACCCGCACTGGGCCCGCGTGGTGGATTACGGCCCATTCCCTCTCACAGAGTGGAGGCCTGTGTCCCAGCAGTGGGTACATTAAAAGGCTGATGATGATGTTGATGAGAGGACCAATTGAATTCGATTGGTTATTTTTATTGACAGGCGACCTTAAAGCACTCTTGAGCATGTGAGAAGAGATGTCTTTAGCTGGACAGAGTTCTTTTATTTAGACATACTTGTCTCCGACCTTATCGAATGCGGAATATCTCACTTAACACCTGACAAACCATAATGATCATTTCAAGATCGCCATGGGGACTGGTTATCGTTAAATATGGTCCGAAACCAATTTACCTTGACTTTTGCAAGTATTCAATCGGATTCCATAGCTTGAAATATTTGTTTAACCAGTTCGCCTACGCATTTTGTTCAATAAGTAAAGTTATTATGTTCTTTATCTATCCTTATGGTGTAATTATGGTGTATATCAACCGCATTTAACTACCATTTGAACTATCTTAAACATCTCTACGATTTTCTTATAATTTACAATTGGTTATTTCAAAAATATATTTACTAATAATAAATATAACATTTTATGTGCCTTACAGGGTCCAAAATTGTGCCTTAGCTTTAAGTTTTTGCTGTAAGGAGCCGATATTACATCTTGAAATGTAAATAAAGATATGAGTAGATATGATAATAAAGGCCCTGTCAAAGTCAAATTGTTACCACAGAAGTGCACTTGACTGTACCTAACCACATCAGCAGATGATTATGTATTTCCTGTATGAAATAAATTGAAGATTAATTTATGTGGGTTCAAAGACGGTCCTTTGTTTGGCGTGATGTTATTAAATAATTGTTGCGTATTTGTAGGCGAATCAAATGATTACGCACGCATGTTTTTATTGATCTGTTAATGTGGCGTATGCAGGATATTAGTGGGATGAAACTACAAGTTGCTACCAACGCAGATACAATAGTAAAGTGCCGTGATGATCAAAATCTTGACACGAACGCACTGTATTCTTATCCCTCATTTTTAAAAGCCAGATCAATTCAGCTCTGCTGTGAAATCCCATGTACGAGTAGGTTAAGTTAGTTAGCTGTTGTGATAATGTAGCCAAAATTATCGCATAACATGTGTTGACGTGTGGTTTATTTTGTCTTTATTCAAAAAAAAACAGGATCAGATCACCATGCTGTGCAGTCGGAGTATACATCTGGTTATGCGGTAAAACCCGACTGCACAGCATGATTTTCTTCTTGTTTACGTCTCATAAGTTCGCTTCTTAAGCAGTCGGGTTTTTTAATTATTCGAATTATCTTTTTTATTTTGAACTTTTTTGTTTAATTTTTTTTTCGGATTATGTATATTTAAACATATAAGTGAAATATATTTTTGAAATTATTTCTTAAAGACCTTTATTTTGATACTCCACACGATGGATATGGGAGAACAAAAAAAATTGGGCACCCACAATTTGGCGCCCAAAAGCCGCCATTTTACTAATTTCCAATTTTAATATAGCCTATAACACTCGCAAGGATAAGACAAATCGATTGACGTAAGAATCATCAAAATCGGCCAACGCATTTGGTCTCTAGAATGCCATATAGTAACAAACATACATACGGCAGTCGGGTAAAAATAATAAGAGATCCAAAAGTGTTTTGACTTTATATAAAAAAAAATTATAAAACTTTATTTAACAAAGGCGGACTTAAACTTTTTCCAAGGGTGGTGGAGACATAACATGGCAGGTGCACAAAAAAAGCGAAATTGACTTGGCTAACAAAGTCTGCACTAGCAGTTAGCGCTGATTTTCATCACCCGCCATTTAATTTATCGTAAAGCCTGAATCGTAAACCAAGCTATTGTTTGAAGCACTTTGCGTAAATATCTTAAAACAAAGCTAAGCGAAGGAACCAGAGCGTTGAAGGACGGCCAGGAATTAACACATCTCATTGTTTAGAAGATTGTAGGGCTGCCGAGATTACAAGGCAATTGGGATGCAGTAATCTAATGTGTGTAAATATCTATGTCATTTTTAAGACAGATCTTAGTCAAGATTACATTTTTGGAAATAGTCTTCAGAAGCACGAGTCGGAGACGTAGGCGGTTTTTAATTGAAGACAAGGGACTTCTCAAGGAGTGATTTCGTGAAAACGCTGAATATTGGTGTGTGTCCATATCGTCTATCTGTATGTTTACTAAATATTTCTGCCTAGCCTTTTTCCAAACATCTTGGGGTTCCAGTCTATCCAGATCTGCACCTGTCAAGCCAACTTGACAACCTACAATCGATAAGGCTATTAGAAAACGAATCAATGCATTTGAACTAATCATCTGAACGTTAAGTCACGTGGTTAGACCAAATGAAAAGAAGGCGTTAACGATTGTAGAAAGAGATTCAATACGAAAAGTTTGTAACTTGGCTAGGCCCCCTGACTTCCACAACACAGTTAGGTACAGGGTAACACTTTAATACGAGTACGATATCCAAGATTGCAATGGTTAAAACAGTGTAACCATCTATAAAAATGAAATACGGTACAACCGTAATACAAAGAGAGGCCAAATACTCACACGAAAAAGAAGAAGACCGTAAAATGCGATTAAAACAAACACCCAGCCACTTTTTCCACAGAGCATGATGACCATAATTGATTTGTACCAACACGATTTTGATTTCTACACTTCAACAAATGCGAAATTACCCAGAAGGTTTTATCCAAAACACGAACTCCCAAGGCCACCTAACTTGCATAACCCTTATTCCATGGCCACCGTAGCTATTCCCATTGTGTATTCAGAACTCCGATGCATTGTATGCCTCATTCAAATCAGCTGGTGCTTGTGAAATCGAGAGTAGTGTACTCGCTAACATTGGAATAGTGAACGAAGCATGTGATGGGAATGTACTGTGGGATTCTGATCCAACGGGGATTGTGGCGTCGTCGTTAAAACATCATTAAAAATGGAGTTTTATATTGAAAGAGATTCGGAGCCTCTTGTTAAGTAACGTTGTATTCATTGCGAACAGTTTTTTTATAGTTATCCGTGATGTGTCAGTTATATACTTCTATTTAGCCAGATGTAAAGCGATGGATGTGCTTTACGGTGGAACGAGTGAGCCAAGAAGGTGTATACTCAATATTACTTTGGCGGTCGATGGGTTGAAGGTCGTAATGCACAGATGCTGACAGAGAGTTCCACATTTCTTTATGTTATTGGGACTGTTAAATCTACGAATTCATTGTATAATGTGATAGAAGGTTCAATTCTGACCGATTAAACCCGATGTCCACCACTTGGTTGGCCACCACTAAGGGACAGCGAAACAACTTAGAGTTCGATTTATATTCCAATAAAATATTTCAAATCAGCACAAAATCGCAACCATTTTGAATGCAAATGCAATCTAAACCTTTAAACCTGATGAGTCAAAACGAATGTTGCACAATTTCAACATTACGAAACACCCAACACTTGATTCAACAAGTTCATATGAATCAAATTAACTTTTAATAAGCAGAATCCTTGTAGGTCCAACATTAAGTAGCTGCCGCCTTGATTCTTGGTATTCGATCACAGAATGTGAGCGGCCATACCGACGAAGCGTAAGCTCGGTCGATAGTAACGTGTTTATCGTTGGTTACAAGCCTGCGCCCGCGCCGGTTAGGCTTTACATTTACAATAATTAAAATTCCGATTTCGATCGTGTGACATTCTTGTTGCGGGCATGGACTGTGGCCTGGTCTGAGTTTGAAGCGGGCCGCGATTTTCTATGAACGTGCTTTGTAAGATGTTGCTTTTAAGTCAAGCAAATTTGTCTAAGCTTACCTTACTAGCCTAAGATAATTGTCTTACAGCAAGAAAATAATATAGCAGTAGGTAGTATTTTCGGACGACAGCAAACATGAACATGAATTTTTGATTACAGGTGACATCTTCTCACAGAAAAGAGACGCAATAAGGCTGTGTAAGTGAATTCGGCAAAGAGTATGAAAAATCGACCAAACACATGCGAGATGAAGACGCGATGTGGATTTCCGGCTGCTGCATCCAAAAAGCTATCACTTTTACTCATTATAATCATTTAGCTCATTCGCCTATCACTTTTACCACCGTTGATATACATATATTATTATTAGGCAATACGACATTGAACTAGTAAATTAAGCATGCGTATGAGAGGTATATGCATGTATGTAATATGTGTATGGAATAGAGCAATTTATAGGTCCTATCCTGGAATCCGTGTGGTGTATTACAATCCACTCCTTACCACAAAGAAGAGGCCTATGCTGTATCCCCATAGACTGCAGTAGTAAAATTACCTATAAGCTTATGATTTTCTATGTTTCTCTACAAATCAAAATATTCTTCGGATTCGCCCTGACTTCTACCATACTTCAAGAACCAATATTCTCAAGCTCCATAAGCTCATCCTACCGATCTCATTCGACTATAACTTTCACCTCCACCGATATACTCGTATTAGGCAATTCGACATTGAACTAGTAAATTAAGCAAGTGTCGTGATGTGTATGAGAGGTGTATGTATGTAATGTGTGTATGAAGCAATGTATTTGCATGTGACAATTAAGTATTTGCACAGTGTAGTCTTTGGTAATTTGTACAATGTCATGTGTGTATTTGTAGTTTGTTTTGTAATGATTTGAATGTAAATTTGTTTGTGGAACAAGGAGGGTCTATTAAATTGAATGCCAAGCATCCAAATAATAGTCAATATAAATATTTTTGCATTTATTTACACTAGAGTGAGGTCATTGCTAATTAGAACGATAGCTCTTTTCTAAAAAAAACAAAAGAGTTATTATGCAAACCTTGAGTTTATTTCTTTCTTTTCATCTCTTTAAAAATAGCACTATAGATATATCTTTATTTTTAAATTATGCACTATTTTGCACACACTACCACTCCAGTTTTTTTTTTAATTTTTGCTTTGCTCTGTTCTATACACTTTAACCTTGTTGTGTCCTTTAAAACCTTAGATAAATTTAAAACAGTTCCATTTTTCTACAATCCTAAAAACCTCATCTATTATTTCTGTATCCTTTACACTCAGCTTACGAAATAGGTCCTGTGACCGACGAAACTACAGTAGCTATAAATACAACCATCACATCTGGTCATGAGTCCCTTAATTCTTTGTCACTTAGAATTTACAAACAGCACACTCTGCAGAGTCTGCATGGTGGAGGACGAGACAGTAGCACATCTACGCAAAAGCTGCCTAGTGGTCGCTGGATACAGGGCAAAGTAGTTAGGTAAACAAGATATAAAGGAGTTGAATTCCCTATCAGAGTCAGTATTCCCTGATAGCTACAACCTCCCCAGGTTTCCGCGAAGCTGCAGGCTTGCCTAGAAGTAACAGCAGACACCCGTCCACCAGGTGTTACTTCTAGGCGTGCTTCATTGTCGGCAAAACCATCGCTTACCATCAGGTGAGATAGTGGTCAAAAGGAAGCCAGTCACACTAATATTATAAAGGCGAAAGTTTGTGAGTGTTTGTGTGTATTTGTATGTTTGTAACTCTTTCACGCAAATGCCAATGAAATGAATGTGATGAAATTTGGCACAGAGATAGATTTTTTATCCCAGGAATCTGTTCCCTTGGGATAATTTAAGACATTAACGCGGGCGAAACCGCTGGCAGAAGCTAGCCAATAATAATAAAAATACTTACCGGTTCAGCGTCTTCACATCAAATCCCTTCTGTATGTACTCGATACCGGCTGGCACTGCCATCGTCAGCAAAAGCCTGGGCTTGCCAGTCTTCTCGGACTCCCTGTCAAACTCCTCGCGAAGCTCCTTCACCAGCTTGGCGTAGTTCTCTCTATCCTTGGGTTTCCCTCCGTCACGGAAGGCAGGGTATTCCCAATCCAGGTCCAAGCCGTCGAAGCGGTTCTGTCTGAGGAACTGTGGAGAGATAAGATGTTTTAATATAGTGTGTAATGTGTACTAATACCAAGCTAGCCTTAATTATAATATAAGTCCTTTTAAAAGATACTGAAAAAACAAAGGAAAAAGCCCTCGACTCTTGAAAAGGGAAGGAAGTGAATCTTGAACTTAGAAAGTTAAAAAAGAGGCTAGCATAAAAAAAAAATAAGTTGTTTTAACCATCTATTTGGTTGAGGCTGTGTTGAGGTTGAGTCATGTGTAGAGCATGACTTAGAATATAGGGGTTACACTATTAGCCGAACTGCCCTAACTTTCTAGTCTAATTTAATTTCTCGGCTAAACACTCGTTCCTTTCTTCCTAATCGTTCTAAGTTTATCTTGGACTTTTCAGGCAACGGTGAAGGAATACATCGTGAGGAAACCTGGACTTGTATAGTTAATGTAAGTCTGAAATAGCCAAGTCAAAGGCCTGTGCAGAGTTAATTAAGCCGCCTCTGGGAAACCCTTCCCAGAGGCGGCTTAATTAACTCTGACACCAGAGATGGCCACACCTCACACGAAGAGAAGAAGAATCGTTATCTCATTGCTGAGAATCGTGACTCCTTTTCAACTTGTCAACGGTTCACAAATACTCCTTAAGAGTCCTTCAATTATTATAAAACAAAAATCTTAAAAAATACCTAACTAAGCGGAAAAAGCAGGTGAAAGGCGACTGATGAAGTAACAAAAATAATGAAACGATGACAAAAATTCAATTCACCAGTCAAGGTTACGATGTATTCTCGAGAGCTGCGCTTGCGACATTCTTGAATACTTTCATTGTATAAAAATGCAATTTGCATAAAAGAGACAATATGGCGGACAAAAGTCTCATAGTAATGACAGTTGGCTTAATTCACAGATCATATAATACTAGCAGGTTAAAATTAAGATCATTACATTTCCATTTGAAATACTCTAAATAAACAAAAAGTAATTGTGAGAAAGATAGCCAACTTTATTACAAAGATTCCCAGTCATGAGTACCGTATAATCCGTAATATATTCTACTCATGTTTTCTAATCATATTTCACATAGAAAGGTGAAATGTAATTATAGGTCTATGGAGAAAGTAACTGACTGCCTCGTTGGCACAGTGGTATCAAGCGCTACTGCTGTACATGAAGTCTTGGGTTCGGTTCTCAGGTCGGGCAGTGATATTGGGCTTTCCATATGGAATTTCTCAGTAGCAGGCCGGAGACTGGACTTGTGCCCAGTTGATGGCGATAAGCTCGGGACAAAATTAATTTTCAAAACGTGGGTAATATTGAAGGCACCTCTGGCCAAACCTTCAGGGAAATAAAGGCGTGATATTATGATTCTGCAATGAGGATGAACTAATTAACGTCAGTTTAAACTTGGAACGTTGACTAAGGTCCATAAGTATAGCTGTCAAAGTTTGTGACGTACCTACTACGGGCGTGAAAACCTTATTTACATTTAAATCTTATTTAATACCTTAAAGCACTGATATTCATTGACCCTTAACACATATTTGCCATAACTAATCTGAGTTATCGCAGTATATTCACAACAATAATATAATTAGGAAAAATACCCGCCCCTCACAACACATACGGTGGAGTTTGACAGATCAGAGACCTTACGATACACCAGCGCCTCTAGCGGCTAATTCATACGCAGATCCCCCATTTCACAAATAAGATGCAATATAATTACAGGTCTATGTAGAAAGTTATAGTCTCGCAAATGCAGAGATCAGAAAAACTTTCGATGTTCAACATGTCCAGTCGTTTGAATGAAGATTTATGTCTATATCGATGAAAAGAAAATATAATGACAATCAACTTTAAAAGGTAGTGATTTGTCTTTTGTATGATGTCTATTGACAGTTTGTGAAAAAGGTAGCGATTTGTCTTTGTATGATGTGTATTGACAGCTCGTGATGGATGTCTTGTAAACTTGAGAAACGATGGCAGATTGCGATGGTTACAGTTATCAATTGGAATGTAATAAACTTGAGAAACGATGGCAGATTGCGATGGTTACAGTTATCAATTGGAATGTAATAAACTTGAGAAACGATGGCAGATTGCGATGGTTACAGTTATCAATTGGAATGTAATAAACTTGAGAAACGATGGCAGATTGCGATGGTTACAGTTATCAATTGGAATGTAATAAACTTGAGAAACGATGGCAGATTGCGATGGTTACAGTTATCAATTGGAATGTAATAAACTTGAGAAACGATGGCAGATTGCGATGGTTACAGTTATCAATTGGAATGTAATAAACTTGAGAAACGATGGCAGATTGCGATGGTTACAGTTATCAATTGGAATGTAATAAACTTGAGAAACGATGGCAGATTGCGATGGTTACAGTTATCAATTGGAATGTAATAAACTTGAGAAACGATGGCAGATTGCGATGGTTACAGTTATCAATTGGAATGTAATAAACTTGAGAAACGATGGCAGATTGCGATGGTTACAGTTATCAATTGGAATGTAATAAACTTGAGAAACGATGGCAGATTGCGATGGTTACAGTTATCAATTGGAATGTAATAAACTTGAGAAACGATGGCAGATTGCGATGGTTACAGTTATCAATTGGAATGTAATAAACTTGAGAAACGATGGCAGATTGCGATGGTTACAGTTATCAATTGGAATGTAATTATCTTAAAGACAGGCTTAATGCCATTTGAGGATGTTCAATAGAGTTTGTTATTTTTATTTTTGCTTTAGAGAATAGATTTTGTTTTAAAGTAGTTTGGAGTAGATTAGAGACGTAAAAGGGGTAGTAATGCTTTTTCATATTAGGATTTTGATTAGCAATTTATTTACGTTTAATCCCGAGATTTCTAAAACATCCAACAATATTAAAGGTCGCTGCCTAAATATCGTGATTTTTTCCGGACGAAACGGGACGATGAGTTTTGAAAAAAACGTTTCATGTAAAATGCCAAGTGACGCCACGTCGCCGTCCCGTACGTGCACCCGAGATGTTTGGTCTTTCGTATACATTTTGTACGGATTTTGTGTATTTTGTTACGCATGCAGTGACCTTTAGATTATTACAAATAATGTAGAAAGTACCTTAATAGCGTTCCTGACGAACTCCTTCCTTCTCTCCCTGGAGCCAACCATGGGAGAGAACCTGGAGGAGCCCTCGTTCCATCCGCCGATGGCCAGCATTGTCTTCAAGTTCTTGTTGTAAGTCTTCAATCCAGTAAATTTGGCGTAACCACCTTGAATAAAGAGCAAGTTAAAATTGGCGCCCAACTGGGACTGCGTGTATTTTTGTGATTGCTTCAGTAGGTATATGGTAAAAAAAATCTATCAACTAATTAAAGTTGGAGAAAGTAGTTTAGAATATTTATAAATTAATTTTGGATCTATTGTTACGAATCCTCTTATTGGCGCCCAACAGAGTCCCACAGGGCGCCTATAAGACAATTATTAATTTAGATATTTTTAAAACTTGTTAGTCTAGTCGAGTATAGTAATCTTAAAAGATTGCAAAATCATGAAAATATTCAAACTGGTAATCGATAACACATATTTTACTGTATAAACCAAATGGCGCCCAACATGGGACTCGTTTATTATACTTTCTTATAAGCGGCCAGAACTATAATTATTAAAATTAACAGACCTTTCTCAATATCCTGATATTTATCGAAAGGCTTGAACGTGTTGTCCTTGGTGAATCCTCCGAAAGCATAGACAAGATGCGTGCAGAGGTAGGGGTTGATGTTCTGGGGGTTGAACTTCGCTGTGCCGGGCCGGTACACCGACCAGTTTGTGTAGTAGCACACCACGCGTGGCTCGCTCGCTGATGCTGAAACAATGATGGAGAATGGTTATTTAATATTTTCGGAGTATATGACGCAAAGACCAACCTTAAGTTCTATCTATGGATCGTACTATGAACGTGTTAATGACACCACGATTCCGTTGTGCAAAAAGGATAGTGTTATTCGTCCTGCATCTATATCTATCTCTCGTACTTTGTTTTTGAACAATGAGAAATATAGCCGAGATCAGAGACGTTAAAACTGCAAAATAAGTTTAGTTATACTAAACGGTATAATGTAGTTATTGCAAAAATCAAAAGTGTACAACTATCTAAACGATATAACAAATAAAAAGCCGGAATTTAGCACAACAAACATCGCGCTAACACAAAATTACACACTACATATTGGCATTAAATAGAATTGTAACTATTTATTGACTAACACTACAATCATCCACATAGTTGCGTAAACCAGAAACATTGGCGAGTCCAACATGACTTACCTAATGCCTGCTTGAATAAGGTTTTGTTCCACTGTTGAATAATATAAATATTATTTATGAGTTTTTATTGCTGGGTCATCGTGTTCATCATATTTATTATACTAGCAAGAGGATTGGCTTTGAATCTCAAACAAATCTATTTTAATATTCAATTTAAATATATATGAATACCTCAACCTCAATGCTTTAATTTCGTTGTGGGATCCAAGACAGTTAAATTCATTCGCCGGGACTTCGGCAAGCTTCATTGCCTCGGCGCTTTTCAGGTGGTCGCTACTGTTGATTCTGGCTTTCAGGAGTTGCAGTGGTTTGGGAATAGTAAGGTGAGAGAGTCCCAAAAACAAATGAATGCCATGGAATAGGTTCTACTAACCGCGAGACGGCAATGGGTTTACCAAACTGAAGAGAACTCGACTCCTACGCCTGCCTGACTAAACCAGACTGACTGAGCTGTACTTGGAAAAAATTAATTGTGTGGAAATGGGAAACTGTAGAACTGTCCTGCATTGAGACAATATAAGCTTAGTTAGATTAGATTCAAATGGACATTAAACCATTTCGTTTTTGACATAAATAAAGTGGCCAAATTACATTTTATCATTGACATTTAAAAACAAGTTCCGCCTTGTTAACATTTGTTAAGTATTGCAAACCGTTTACAATCATCATTTACCGAGTCAAAAACGTTTTATTGTATGAAAATTTAATATTAGCCTCGATTGCATTGCTACTTGTTTTATGATATTTAATCATTATGTTGTAATTGGAATGTGAAACCAGATTTACGTAAATATTTACTGGTTTTAAATGTTGATCGAGCTCCTTAATTCTAGGTCCGCAGCTAAATAACTATTATGAACGTTATTTAACTTCAATATAGGTAAAAATGCAGCTTGATAATTGTTTTGGAAGAAAACTTAGGAACAGCATTCATTGGGAAATACAAAACTATTATTACTCCATTTGAAGATTACATTATTTTAACCCGAATACGATACAACCAAAAAGTAAGGGTAATAAGTTTTAAATAAAAACTATAACGTGTTCTATGTCTACAGAACACGTTAAAATATTATTGTTATATTTACAGAAAATAACATAAATATTTTGAAGAATAATATTGTCTAATTTTTTCCGGACATATATATACATAGCTGTTAAGTGACGACACTTAACTTGTCAGATGTGTAATTACTAACGTTATGTCTTCAAAGACGGCTTCAGAGGAGTGCAAGCTCTTGTTACTTACATGCACCATTCTATAGACCAAAAAGTTTTATAAGTCAGTCACTTAAGAGATACCATATGTGTGTGTGTGATTCTTTATAACTGGTGTAATTCTCTCGAGAATTCTTTAGGGAAAGTAGGTTTGATAATATGATGTTATTTTTTTGCTAAATTAATGCTTTTCGAGTTTCAACGCTATTACAAACACCGTTATCGTAGGTTGACTGAAAAATGGGGTGAGTAGTACCTAAAAAAGTCAGTTTAATCTAGATAGATAAACCCATCTTCTCATTTAAATAAAGTCACTATCACGTATTCAACAAAAGATTAAAAACATAACACCGTTGTGTTTCATCAACCATAGATAAATTATAATCTGCAAACTTTTTATTTTATTTATGCCTAGAACTGTTTATTGAAATAAAACAATAGTTTGTTGGCAAATAAACTTTCCGCACGGCTGGTTTTCTAGACTTATTGAATAACTGAAAGTGCAACTTTTAATACAGTTTGTCTGAGGCACCGGCGCACCACCGGCGTTGCTTGCTAGTCAGTATGACTAACGCAGCGGAAAATTATGAAGAAAATAATACTTTATTTTGTGCAGCCCATCCGTGAAATGTGCAGCAGGTTGGGTAAGGTGTTTCTTTTTATTTAAATTATCTATGTATGTATAAATATTAACCTATATAACAAATAAAAAAATATTACAGTGGGGTCCTAATCCTTTTAAAGTGTCCTTTCCATCAAAGCTTACGACGGCGTGTTTGCCGGCCAATTTCACCCGGCTGCAACTTGCCGAGATGTGACTATGCTAATAACGGACCATCCTGAGCTTCTTGGCTTTACGTTGACATCGAGTCTCAATTTTGGCTCAGCTGGCTGCCTTGAAGTTGGGGATCCTTGCAAGGTAAGAATGTACTTCAAGCCGGCACAGCTGTTCAACTTGTATCAAGTGCAAGTTTGAATATGCATGGAGTACTGTTCTCATCTCCGAGACGGATCTGCCAAATACCAGCTTGATGCGAAGTGTCGATCTAAAAGCGGGCCAAGAAGCATCGGCAATGAGGCACTGGTCAAGTCAAAGCTCCAGAGCTGAACATCGGAACATACATTTCGGGGAGTGTGCGATGGAATTGCATGATCTAATTCCGCCTAGCCCGTTTCATCATCGGACTTCCAAACGTACGGCGACGCGCCATCGATACTTAGCGGGCATCCTACACCAACGCGCGCGCTCCTCTTTTGGGCACACGTTTATTATGAGTACAACTAAGGAGTGGAATTCCCTGCCGAAGTCTTTTTCCCGATAGGAACAATCTAGGGGCCTTTAAGTCTTCAGTCAAGAGTGAATAGGTTTCTTCTCTTCACCGTCGACCACAAAATCGCTTATCATCAGGCGAAATAGTGGTCAAACATGAGCCTAACCTTAAATAAAAAAAAAATTTGCAATCAAATACTACCGACTTCCAAACACAACACAACAAAGTGAAAAATAACTTTATTTTTTGAAGTCGGTGTCTTTCGTAGGTACCTATGTTTAAGCGTTATGGAAGCGTTATGTGCTCACTTGAAGAACCACAAAAAGTTGACTCATACGTCTTTGGTGTTTCCGAGAATCGATTACAGTCCAAGAAGGATATCGCAAAATTACACAACGTTACATGATTCCTGTTTTTCCGAAGGTGACCAGGGAAGGTGGCGTGAAGGCGTGGGTACCTATAGAACAACCACATTTCAACACTTATTTTTACCGACTTCAAAAAAAAAGGAGGTCATCAATTCTACACTTATGTACGTAATATTGTTGGAACTGCACAATATTCACATATGTTATTATGTGGGCTTCTAAACACGTGTGCCAAATTTCATAAGATATGTATGTTTGTTCACGTATTTCTCCGAAACTACTTATCGGATCGTGATCATTCCTTTGGTGTTTGATTGAGTATCTCTCAACTTAGGGAATAGTACAAGTTTCATCAAAATCGGTTTAGCAGTTTTCAAGATATGGAGCATACAACCTAACTCCTTAGCGACAAACAGCACGAATGTGTAAGTTGAATTATTATGGGTATTTTGTCAACTTAGGTACCGTTCTATAGAAATTGCTCATTTTTAGTGATGGTATCTTCTTCTTCTTCGTCGGTACACTCTTGGCAGAGCGGTCGTGGTCATCATGTCGCAATGAGACATCGGGTTGCCTTAATTTGCCTAACGATGCGACACCAACCGTCTCTATCGGCTGTTATTCGTGTGCACTCATTCAATGGGCCACCCACTGCAGACTTAATCTGTAATCTGTGTGTAAGTGATGGCATAGTAAAACTAAAAAGCGAGAAATAAAAACTTTTCACAAAAAACAAACCGGCTTCAAAAGCAAAACACAAAAAATTGCAAAATAACTTTCGTTTCAGAAGTCGAAAAATGATAAAAACAAGTGGTTACAAAGTCACCGACTTCCGAAACAAAATTTATTTTGCAGGTTTTAGTGTTTTGCTTTTGAATTCGGTTTATTTTTTGTGTATATTTTTTTTTAATCCCATGTAATATAACTGGACTCAAATCCAAACACCGGGCTTTTACTCATCATCATCATATCAGCCGAAAGACGTCCACTGCTGGACATAGGCCTCCCCCTACAATGCTTTTACTGAGAAGTCCTAAATGAATAGATCCAATAACCCTTTGTCAACCCATGATCAGCAGTAGCACTTAGGGCCACTGGACTAATGAAGCAAGTATCATTAGTGTATAAATAAAAATTTATACCTGTCATTAACACCATTTTTAACAAACATTTAACCTCAAAACATCTGCCACTGTATTTAGCAATCTTACGCTAATCACTGACGAAACATAAGCTATTATTAAAAACTATCCTACATACACAATACATCGTTTGTCAATTAATAGTATAATTAATTTACAATTATTTTTTGTTGCAACACTTGAATAAAAGTTATATTTGATGGACGTGTGGCAACACTGATGTTCTAGTGTTATGTAGTGAAACAATGTCGACATATTCGTATCACGGAAACTGATTGATATGAAAACAATTACGGTTCTTATTGGCTTTGTACTTATTATATTTAAACTAGCTTCTGCCAGCGGCGTGAAAAGTGTTTTCTTATTCCAAGGGAATATTATACCGGAATGAAAAGTATCATATGTGATATTCCAGACTATACTCTACCTCTGTGCCAAAGGAGAATGCCCATTTTGTAAGGGAACGTGGACCCCTTTGATTAAATGGTTGTATCTTGATGAATTTGGTTGTATATAGTAGAAAAACACGTTATATTCATAATTAGAAAACATTTTTTATTTATTTTTCGGGGTTTACGAGATATAACGATGTTTCTGTTCTTGATATAAATTTTTGGATAATTTTGAAATCGCAGACACGATGAGTCATACACAAGGGGCCTGTGTATGGGCAATCTCCTTTCATCCAGATCCGTTCAACCGTTTAAGCGTGATTGAGTAACAAACATACACACATCCATCCAAACTTTCGCATTTATAATATTAGTAAGAAGATTAGTAAGAATTATTTTTTAAACTTGCTGACTGGCTAGATTAACATGCATTTGTTTTGTTACTACCAAAAAACAAAACCTTTTCCAGATTACATCATCGTCATCGACTTTCTGCGCATGTTTCATGTTCTTGTGGTCGACGTAATACGTTTTCTTCTTCCAATAATGGAGAGAATAATCTCTGTCACACTCCCTTTATTTCCAGACTACATGCAGCCAATTTTATTTACCTACAGAATCTTAATAATATTATAAATGCGAAAGTTTGGATGTGTGTGTTATGTTCGTTACTCAATCATGCCAGAACGGCTGAACGGATCTGGATAAAATATGGCAGAGCTAGATTATAGTCTGGAATAGCACATAGGATACTTATTATACCAGGAATATGATTCCTCGGTTATGTTTCACGCGGGCGAAGCCGCTGGCTTAAATTAATTTTGACATATTTACAAATATCTGATTTCAACACTGTTAAATATTTTATTCTTTAAAGAAAACGTGAACCCACACTCCATAACAAAGAAATCACAATTATTATGTCATTAATTTATTGATATCATCATTAAACTACTTACCTATTGACCTGCAGATTCTTATTGAAAACAATTCAGTTTTACCATTTGTTTTATCTACAGTCATTTGTATTTGTAAACAAATAAATAACAATTCTCTAACCTATTGACCAGCTCAATGAAGACACTGAGATAAAGTGTGTCGACTGTCGGCGCGACTAAAGGCAGCGTGACAGTTGACCGACTGAGCAACGAGAAGTTGCGAGTTTGCACGCTCTTCAGTCAAGTGACAAGTGCTTGACATCTTGATTTAATGCTGAACCGGTTGCTGTGGTCAATAGGGCAGGATTGTCTAAGAGCTTTTCGGGTTACCTTGTGTTATGTATTCTTTAGATGCTTGGTTATTATGTAAAGCCATGTAAAGGCACGGTCATGAATCCCTTCATGAATCAGACTGATATAAGATTACATAGCCTTTTCCCAAATATATTTATGTTGAAGAGTTAAATCTAATAAATGTACGAAATAAATAAACCATTCACTTTAGCTAAGATGCTCAGTATTTGGAATGAGTAAAAGTATAAAATGCAAGTATCAGTGTTGAAGCAAAATTCCTAAAGATTTTCACAACAATTGCAGTGACATTTTACCTTAAAAGGATACTGAACTCATGTGAGATCAATACCCTTTTAGGGCAAAAGGTCCTAAGAACGACAACACTTGCTAACAGTGACATTTCAAGAATTGGATTGAAAGGATTTGGTTTCATATTCAACCCAATTCTTTCCCCCAATTTTAATTTGTATGTTTTATTTGTTTATTTTCCGAAAGTAGGGCGGGTGACACATTTGGGCGAATGTGAAAAAAAAGCGTCTCAGATAGTTTCTTTCCTCAGAAGCAGGGCTTACACTGACAAAAATATATTTAAATCTTGCTGAACCAATACATATACGAGTACTACCAATCGATATAAGAACTGATCTTCTCTATGCAATTTTCTACGGTTTGCAACTGCAAGGTTTATTTAAAAGCTCACAGACAACTTTAAAAGGGATTCATCTTGTGACTCACAATGCGAATTCTTGAACAATGAGTAAAGCCTTCAACATTATGTACGAGTATGTACGCACCTACCTATGTTTCTGTATGCACTTAGGTCTCCTATTGTATTACGCATAATCTATTCTGCTATTTTATTTATCAGAGGAAATCTGAGTCATGTAATGTCTGGGTCTGTCTGGGAGTTGGTTTAGTGGATACAACCGCTACTCACTGCTAAAATTAAGGTCCTGAGTTCTATATAAGGGTCGTTTAGGGGTTTTTTTTTGGTTTTCCATGTAAATTTTTTCAACAATGAGCCTATATCATGGGGTTTGAAATATGAGTGTACATTACTATAGGAAGCAAAAACGTGTACCTTAGAGGAATACAAGCAGTTTGCGTAATCCGAGACATAATCAACCATGAAAGTAAAGCGTTACCTGTTCAAAACATACAATCTGAAAGTTTATTTAATTAATCAAAATAATTAAATTGGGAAAATATAAATATCCCTCTCTTTACTCACATAATAAGCACCAAAAGATTTCTCAGCCGAGCAGCTGATTAAAAAAGCTCAAAATAAACACAGACGAATAAATCAGAGAAGTTTTCAGCCAGTACTTATACCATAATAATTTAACACCAATGTCAAAAAAATCAGTCTTGTACGAAAACATGTAGGAATGTATGTAAACAAGTATTGAAAGGTCGTCGCTCATTGGCAGCTTCGGAAGATCATGCGAGAAGTAGCTATTACTTTTTATGTCTCTCTGATAAAAAGGAAAAGGTATATGAAGGTCAGTAGCCAGACACAAAGAAAAATTACAACTGGGAGGACGAAGAATTTATGCTTGCGAAGATAAATGCTGACGCAACATAAAACAGCTGTGGGTACGTCGTGTTTTATAACCCGACTGCAGCCGGTAGTGAATACAAAAGGAAGACTTATGGTTTATGTCAACTGATTTTTAGGGTTCCGTACCCAAAGGGTAAAAACGGGACCCTATTACTAAGACTCCACTGTCCATCTGTCTATCTGTCTGTTTGTCACCAGGCTGTATCTCATGAACCGTGATAGCTAGACAGTTGAAATTTTCACAGGTGATGTAAATCTGTTGCCGCTATAACAAGAAAGACTAAAAACAGAATAAAATGAATATTTTAATGGGTCTCCCATACAACAAACGTAATTTACTTTTGCCGTTTTTTTGCGATAATGGTACGGAACCCTTCGTGCGCGAGTCCGACTCGCACTTGACCTGTTTTATGAAGTACTTATGGAGTCATAATGTTGAGTTTCGAATGACGAATGTTGACGGATATTTGCCGAAAAGAATTAAAAAAATACTGCGCCGATACCTAATTAATTCAGATGAAGATTTTTATTCAGTTTTTCAGTAGGTGAGTTTTAATTTATTTTTGTAGTTTCTCTTTCCTAAATCGCTCAGGATTATCTTTAACCACAAGCTCCAGGTTTGCTGGAACCATTTCGCTGTTGAATAATACTCTCGCTCCTAAAAAACTGTTCAGGTTCTTAATTTATCTTTATATGCAAATTTAAGTATGTAAGTAAGTAAATGTAGTCGCTCGCTGCGCCAGCGCAGTGTGCGGGAGTACGTGGGCCTAATGACCCATTGTTCAGGATTCACTTCCATCCAGCCGCTCACGATTGTATGACATTGTAAAATACTATCTGTTTTATTAGAAAATGTGCCGTTGGACTAGGGACCTTATCACAGAAAAGATAGAGATCGTTTTTGAAGTTGAACGCTGTTCCTTGGATTTCTCAGAGAGCATCCATTATTTAAGATTTTAAAAGGATGTAACGATGTGGGATTATAAATGATTTAATTCTTTTCAATGGGAATTTATTACTAGCTATTAACCTAAACCTTATGAACAGCACTGACGCTGCGATTGGCGTGGTCTACTGGGACCAAAATATTTAAAGAATTTCCATCGAGACCAAAAGAAAAAGAAGAGAATATGAATGACACATTCTGTGATTGTGGTTTTATTACTATAGACGCTAAATATAAGTAGCAAGCGGCGGTCTATGCTTTCTGTCTAGCCACATGAAAAAAGCTAAAGTTATGTGTAATTTAGACTCACTATGATATCTAAACCAAAAGTTGCAGATGTTAAAAAAAATAACTAGATTGACTTACTAGTATTAATTAAAATGAAATATAAAATCAATTAAACGGTGGTTGTTTAACTGATGGGTTATTCCGAATAACCAAACGTGAATTTAAAAGTATTCCTTGTTATGTCAACTCCTTTCCTTTGTTGCGTAAATAAAGAAAAACATAACCATTGTGGTCGTTTTTCATGCATTCAAAATTGTACGAAGCGAGAAAGCAAGACCATGTTTAAAATGTGAATGTTGAATAAAACTTTATTTATACTTTACGTACAGAGTAAAAAAAAAACATTTTCACAAGCAGTTGCCTCTTAACCCGAGTGATACGTGAACACAGTTGTCTTTGTGCACCCGGCTTAAAAGGTAGGTGGATTATAGAAGTAAGATTGTATATAGGATATCCATCGAATTTCATTAAAATACATCCAGTTTTTTAGGCTTCAAGAGGTAATAAACATACAGATACGTTTTAGGATATGAAAAACTTTTATCTAAGATAAATATATTTACCTGTTGTTCCTGATGCTATTACTGCTAACAGTAGTGAGAGCCATGTTGTGACTTCCTGTGGACAAAAGAAAAATAAACATTAGAAAATAATCATTACTGAAAAATAAATATACCCATCAGGCATAGATCTTCTATGCCCAATGAAGAAACATACAGAAAATTGTACCAGGTGCAAATAATAATATAACTTGTCATAAAAAAAAATCCCTTTCAATCAGAAAGTAAAATCAATCACATAAAACTATCATACTCAATCATTTACCAACCACCACAAAAACCAACCACAAACACAATAACTTCAAGAACTTGAACTGCTTGCTTGAACTCGACCACACAATACACCAATACATACTTCCTTACCATACAATAAAGCAAGAAAACCTCCATTGTGCATTGTTTCCATACAATGTTACTTTTAAAATGGACTAAAAAGATGCGCCCGCGCCAGTCGCGCGTTGATGTCTTTTGCATGAAGAGTTATTAGTGCAGCGACTGTGGGTAAAAAAGGAACGTAGTTTTTTGCAAGTTATTATTTATTTTGTTTGCCTCATTAGTCTGAGGGGTTATTCCCGTATTTAAATGGATCCTTTGCATTCTTATCTAAGTCTCAATCTGTAAAGAACACGTTAAAGTCCTTAAATGTTGACATGAATTGATGTTGAGATGACATGGCATTTTGAATTTGTACGAAAAAGCACGAGAATTTATTGGCCAGATTCAGATCTGATAAAATATGTTATGACTGTTCCAGTGGCCGTAAGCGCTACTGCTGAGCGTGAGGCTTTAGATTCGATTCCAAGGACGAGCAAGGATCTTCCATCTAGAATTTCTCGGTACATGGGACTTGAACAATGAACATAAATGGCAAAATATGAGTGTACATACTATAAGAACACCTCTGTATAGCCCTTTACTTATTTAATACATTATGTACACAAATGTACCGAGGTGGGCCCTTTGATGCGTACACGTGATTTTAAGTTCAATTATTAAAACATATTCAATTATTGCAACAAATATTTGTATGGCCTACAGATAGTTGTTCCGGATCTGCCATCTGATGCCTTGTGTATGTGAGTTTAAATATGTGTAAATATGCCTAGTTTAGGGCAATGTTTTATATAAAAATAAATCTTTTTAAATCAGAACTAAATCCATAAATATTAGTAACTTAACTTAACTATGCTAGAAATCAGTCATATATTATTATTACAATATGTAGCGTTGGAAAATCAGTTTTGAATCAATTAAATAAGATAGGAATCTCAGACAGAGCCTATTCTTGCAGCAATCTTAATGACGCTACAAGTTAATAAAAGAATTTAAATAAGCTTGCCATATTATATTCAAGGTAAACTTCATAATAAAGAGTCTCTTCGCGACAGTTCAACCTGTTTCTCGAATCTTCGTTAATTACATTTTAATATTCCTTTCCGCCATCTTTACATTCACGACACGTAAGTTCTGACTATTTGTGGAGGACATGTCTAAAAGTTTATGATAATTTTAATTTTAATTACGTGGCTACCATGAAAGCAAAAGCTTCGTTTTTTCCATACAAATTACTCGTTTATTTTACAAGATTCTTATTTTTTTTATGTTTACTTTTTTTTTAACTTTTATAAAATACTAGCTTTTCTGGTATTTATATGACTTGTAACTTTAAAATTATTCCTGTTTTGTTATCATGCAATCTTTTTGAATAATATAGTTAAAGAATAAGAATATTATATTACAAATTATTTCCAAAAATATGTGTGTGAAACATGTTCACAACAAGTAAAATTTTAAAAAAATAAAAAATACCCGACATCTTGCGAAAACACCCCGAATCAATATATATATACAAAATATATGTTAAATAGTATCCACTGCAGGTTATTTTTTATGTTATTAGTCTTGCGCTTGACTTAATAATCTGTATTTCACCTGTACATGGCAACTCCCACAGAAAACAAGCAAAACGAAGCCCATTTTCTGAACTTGGTTTACATTAAACAGAAAAGTATTTATTCAACTTGTCATAATAATGTTACTTTTGAAATGGACCAAATAGATGCGCCCGCGCCAGTCGCGCGTTGATGTCTTTTGCATGAAGAGTTATTAGTACAGCAACTGTGAGTAAAAAGTGAACGTAGTTTTTTGTAAGGTATTATTTATTTGGATTGCCTGCCTCATTAGTCTGAGAGGTTATTCCTGTATTTAGAAGGTTCTTTTGCATTCTTATATAAGTCTCAATCTGTAAAAAACTATTACTATTTCCTTAAATGTTGATATTTAAATGACTTTTAACTTTTATGTTATCCCCGTCTTGTTAACAAGCAATCTTTTTGAATAATGTAGTTAAATATTATATTATAAATTATTTCCAAAAATATGTGTGCGAAATATGTTAACAAAAAGAGCCAGACGAATGGAAGTTATTCCAGAATAAATAGTACAAAACATATTTTAAATAGTATCCACTGCTGAATTAACTTAATAACCTGTATTTCAGTACATGGCGACTCCCACAGAAAACAAGCAAAACGAAGCCCATTTTCTGAACTTGGTTTACATTAAATAGTAAAGTATTTTTTCAACTTGTCATAATAATGATACTGAAATACAAGGAAACAAGTTCACAAAGGTCATTAGTGTCACATAGTGTAAACACAATGCACTCAAAATGAGGTCAATTGAAACTGGGGCTGATTGTAACAAAGAAATTGTTGCAGTTTTGTCATAAGTGTAAAACTATTTCGTTATATAACCACTCTGAAATAAGTACTTACCTACTGAATACTCAAAATACATTTCGCATGACAGTTAACTTTGCCTTGCTATGTAATATTTATAATTACTTAATTGCTGCTTGTTATGTTGCAATTGTTCGGTTTGAAGAAATCGAGAAGAAAGATTTTAATATTTCTATCTGATCGAATATTTTTATCTGTTTGGTAAAGTGGAATAATAAAACACAGACAACGTATAAAGTTTGTCTGCGAAATTATTTCGTACATAACTTTTACATTCAAGATCCAAACTTTAATTGGTTATCCTACAAACCTGGAAAATTAATGTCTGCACAATGAAGTAGTTATAGACGAAGCTCCAGCACTACAACACACCAATTACCTTAGTGGCAGCTATTATACTTTTTCAGAAGGAGTGAACTGGTAAAGCAGCCACCAGCACATTTTTCATGGGAACGTTTTCATTCAAAAGTAGTTAAAAAATCGTAAAGGTGGTCCCTAGATTAGATATTCTGTCCTCGCAGCTCGTTAACCAAAACCTACCCATGAATCACACACGATCTCCTTACCATGCACAACACACGCACTCCAATTAAGTTATATGGGTTGATGTAACCGTTATCAGGTGCTGAAGGTTGCTAGCTAACCAGGTGTGACCGTTAGATGACCGTACTGTAACGAGGTATGAATATTCTATTGTTTGGTTGGTGGAAACGATGGGACGTCTGTGGGTCTTCCTGTTTGGGTTTTATTAAGTTGTACGCCTTATATAGACCTTTCAGAGCGTTTGAATAAGGGTTAGCTAAGGAGTGGAATATCCCGCCGACTACTACGTTATGACTACTTGGCATAACCACAAAATAGAAACAACACTATGACCTTTGAACTACAATACTGCCATACAATTTTAAGAAGGTAATATTAAAGACTCAGAGAAATACGAAACCTTATCACAAAAATATATATACAGTACAAAGTAAATCTGAAAGTGGCATCGGTGACTGAAAAGTGTGACAATCAAATAGCACAGGAATTCTCGTGAAGAAGGTTTTGAATATGAATGCCATCATCATCATCATCATGGTATCAGCCGAAAGACGTCCACTGATGGACATAGGCCTCCCCCAAGCGTCGCCACATTGACCGGTCCCGTGCGTCTCGTATCCAGCGGATCCCCGCAACCTTCACCAGGTCATTGGTCCACCTTCCAACGCGATGTCTACCGGTTTATGAATGTAGATGGCTTTGAAAGTAGGGAATGGCCGAATACGCAATGAATGGACTATGTGAAAAACGATATGCCCATAAAAGAGCCGAATAATAAAAAGAAAAATAAAGACGAATAGAGTATTATGTAAGAAGAAAACAGGTTTCGTCGACTCCAAATAAATTTAAAGAAGAAAGAAAGAAGAGTCAGCTTTCAATCTGATCGGATGTATCGAAGGCAATTAACTAGTTAAGGTTACACTAGTCGATCATTCTTCCATACAAATGTAGTCTGGCGATTACTCCACTATTTAACGATATACGTTCAAAATAAAAAATGATATCAATTTTTCTCATCATTATCTAGCCCTGTATGGAAACAAAAAAGTAAAAATATTAAATATTTGAATTATGAGCGTCGAAAGTTCCATATTTCAACACTAATTTTAACGCATCTTTGGGCGGAAATAAATATCATAAGAAGAAGGAAAACGGCCTCCATACAGGGATAGATTTGTAATTCAACAATGCAAATATTTATATTTTGAAAATATACATTTAGTCGCTTTTCATGATATCTAGACTCCAAAAGGTCTGTTTATACAATTTCGCGCGCTCATTTTTGTCCTAAATCATCATCCATTTCGATACAAATTTGCAAAAGTGCTAATTTGTACGCGAATTAGCTTCTTACTATTAATCACAGCATCTATCTCTTTCGCACGTGTTGTCGGATGAGATAGCATGCATTTTAACCTCGCGCACAAAATAGTTCGTGCCGTAGACTAGGGGAACCTTAATACTAAAACTTAAAAGGTATTGAACACAGCCCATCCATTTGCAAACCAACTTTAACTCGATGTCCCAACCTTTCTAGTACACAAATCATTAAACAAACAAATATCACCATGCATTATTCAACGCAGCAACATGAACTCAATAACTCAAAATTCCTATCTAAACCATAGTTAACCGATTAACCACACGTGTGGCGGTGTAGCGGTTACTCGTAACGGTTATCGTTGAGTAACCGCTACTGTGACGCAACGATGGGCATCACTGGGCTAGTTAGTTGTTAGATAATGTAATAATTACTGTTTACATACTGGTTGAACATCGTCTGATAAGGTTGTGTTGGAGTAATAGATTGAGATATGATAGCTTTGTTCTTTCTATATCTTTATTCATGGGTTTTGTTAAGGGTTTATATAAGAACTGACTAAGGCCCAGTTTATTTATCAGTAGTTAACTCAATCAATGGTTAAATATACTAACCAATGGATCCTAATTTCACTAAAATGCGTTTTTTCATCAGTTGTTAGCTTCACAAATGATCAAATAAGTTGGAGAGTTAATTATAAGAATATTTATTAGACGTAAAATTACACTATTTGTTAGCTTAATTTTGTTGATTTAACTACAGACCAAAACAATGGGCTGGGGAACTGAGGTTAAATATTGTAACCAATGGTTGCAAAAATCGGAAAAACACCATTTTCTTCAGTCGTTAGCTTAACAAATAGTTAAATAAGTTACAGAGTTCATTATTTGACAATTTCTTAGCCTAAAAATTGACAAATAACGCGTTTTACCAAAGTTTTAAACCATTGGTTGAGATAACTATGGATAAAAAAACCTTAGTTAAATAATAGGGCTATTTCTGGCTTTTCCTCAGAGTTTAGATGAGTAAGTAAGCACTTTTTGAATGCGTAGGAAAGGAATTCCTGTACCGCGATCAAACAAAACCTTAATTTTTAATGGTGGCAAATGGCGATTCCTGTGGCCTATCTTCAGTCCTGCTCCTTGTGCACAAAAAAACACCGGCACTATAAGAGACCTATGTGAGGCTAGCGCTAAGGCTGTCGAGTTCTAGTCGTACCACAATATATGAACTGGAATTGAACATGGAATCACCGACACGAAGAAGGAGAGGACACATAGAATATTGGGGGACATATCACATGGCTAAGTTATTTATCGCTACCTTAACAATCTAAATCCTATCTTAATTTAAGAACGGTTCAAAATCTGCAAATCCCACCTATGATGTACAACTTTTACACAATTTATAGAGAAGCAGTTTACATAATAAATTGCATACACTATTGTTATAGCTGCTCTATGTTCAGCTTGCATAACGTTCACAAGCGTTTAAAAATCGATTTGCATGAAATGCCAGGCACAGACCAAGCGAACGAACACTTACGAGTGGGATTCTCCGCATACTCCTGAAAGTTCTGAGTTGAGTTCACGATATAATCTGTGGGACTCTTTCATCAAAATATTACCTCAGACTTCGGTTCTACGTGGTTCTCATGTGATCTGATCTTAACATTGTAATTGTATGAACTTTAAACTTCTGAGTAACTTTCGGTGTTTTCTCAAAGTATTTAGCTAGGAAATACCAGTCACTATATATACTATCAATTTTTTTCAAGTGTTTAGTATTTTATTATCATTTACCATTTACTTGCTCGCCTTCACACTCATTCCCATTCACTGGCTAGTATTTGTTCGCCTCTGTTCGCTTGGTCTGTACAAGGCAGAAGAACAAGGAAGTGTAAAGAATTGAAGACAAATGATTGGCGTGCTCGTGGTGTAATCTTGTTAGTCGGTGTGTTATTAGTGCGAAGAATAGTCGTTATTGGTGATAGATGGTATTGGAATATGCACATCGAAAGAGTTGTCAGTTTTGGTAACTGATCTCGTATAATATCCAGACCCACATTTCCATGATTGGCTTAAATTTCCTTTGGTTTACAACAAAAAAGCAGATCGGGATGGTGAAGGGCAAATAATAACTGTTATTTTTAAAAATCATTTTGTAAGCCAATTCTTTCAAAGCTTTTTAATTTCATCATTTGATCGAACTTTATGCCAGCAGTATATAAAAGAACTTTCAACTTTAATAAGTACAGACACCCCTTTTCCTTTAATAAACGTCCGAAATTCCAGATTCAGAATCAGGTTCTACCGCATTACATTCCCGTCATACTATGGGAAGTACTAGATCATTAATTCACTTAACTTCACAAATTTACCATCGTATCCCAGAGATAACCAGTCTTTCCCAAGCTGCATGCAGTTGCCTCATTTAACGGGATGTTGCTCCATAGCGCAAGAAATGCTAAGGACCACTACTCATTGATTATTGTGGGCATCTAGCGACTTCCTCTGAGGCAAGCATGGACGCAGGAGGACACGCCTTGAGAAATAATGTTGGCAGTGCAGTTACTGATGTGGCGGTTTTAATGAGCCAGTGGTATGTTTGATTATAACAGAGAATGAGGATTTGGTAAAGAGCAAAATGCTTCAAAAAAACAAGTGTCCGATAGGTGACAACTTATTAAGATGGCTGTAGGCCTGTTTGGCCTAAAAGGGAGAAGAGCTGGCGAACTTTAAAAAAATTGCTTTATAGAGTCTAGACAAAATGAGATTCTTTGAACGATAAGGATTATGTAAAGTCCAAAATGGGATAGATAACGAATCCGTGGCATTAACCCTCAGTTTCCCACCTTAGAATTATCGCAGAATTAATGTGACAAATTGTCAAGCACGCGTTTTCTTCTGTGATTGGCTGTTGAAATTCCATTCAACCAATCACAGCAGATAACGCGTGCTTGACAATTTGTGATATTAATTCTGCGATAATTCTAAGGTGGGAAACTGAGGGTAAGTTTTTATTTTAAGTCATACGATGCCCCACCCTAGGAATTTCTTCCTGTAACGTAGGTGCGTTTACAAACATATAAACTCATATACACAACACCCAGAGCCGGAACAACTATATGTAGGTCATACAAATATTTGTTATATGCGGGCATCAAACTCGCGACACGCAGCGCAGCAGTCAATCGCTCAACCACTGCGCCTACCGTGCGCCCAATTAAGTATGTCAAACTTACAGATTTTCAACTATTTTTCAGCCGTTATCGGTGATTAATTATCGCCTTGTCTATATGTGGTCAAGGTCCTCAATTCCTGCAAGTACCAAAACCTGTTTCAGGACTGGAAAATCAGTTGATGACAGCGTTGATATTCACCAATTACAATTGGACCAGGCCGATGATTTCTTAACAAGAAATACTTTGCTAAGTCGTGATAGGTTATTTTTAATCCTCTCCTAATTCCGATCACCCGCACATTCTTTCTTCAGGCATTCTTTCTTTAAAAGGTCATTTAAATTGTGTAAGTAAATATATTGTAACGCTATGAGGATGACTTTTGTTATATTGATGGCCTGAATGATGCAATTTCGCTCGTCATGTTCTTGAAGGTCAAAAAGTCTGTTACCGAAACCTATTTTTAACCGACTTCCCAAAATGGAGAAGGTTCTATGTTCGACAGTATGTTTGTTTTTTTTTTTTTGTGTATGTTCACCGATATCTCTGTCAATTGTGGACCGAATTTAAAAATTCTTTTTTATTTGAAAAAGTATGTTTCGAAATTGGTCCCATTTTAATTTGGTGAAGATCTGATGAAGAACTTCGGAGATATACAACAGAACTCTTCAATAAATAACGGCAAATCTCTCGGGATTGCTGCAATCGCATGTCTGTTTATTGTTTATACCATTTCATAACATAACATCACGCTAGTACGCTCTTAAGAGGTACGCAGATCTCTCATTTCACCGGTTATATTCAAGTTTCATGAAATCTATTCTGGCGTTATAGTTACCTTACTAACTTGCCTATTACGTAAGTACAACTAAAAAGTGAAAAATAAAAAACTTTTTTCAAGTCGGTAATATTTTTTTGCAAAAATGTTTTTTTATTTTTGATACACAATTAAGACTTAGCTATATGTCATCATCAGCCTTTTAATGTTTCCACTGCTGGGACACACGCCTCCTCTTTGGGAGAGAGGGAATGTGGCCTTAATCCACCACGCGGGCCCGGTGCGGGTTGGTGGATGTCACATGTCTTCGATTTTTTGGTTTTAGGACAGACTGGTTTCCTCTCGTTGTTTTCCTTCACCGTTTTCAGATCAGTGGTGATGAAATAATTTACACAAAGTAATGCGCCTGCCTGGGTTCGAATCTACGACCTAAGACATGTAAGTCGGTGCCGTTACCACTGGGCCGCCACTGCTCCAGCTAAGTGTGTAAATATTGTAAAAAAAAAGGGTAAATCTTGGTAAATCTTTGCCTATGTAATTTAAATACATTTCCTTACTTTTACTATAAGGTATATTATACTAGCTGCCACCCGTGGCTCCACCTGCGTGGTATGAGTACTTCGCCCAATATTTTTATAAATTATAGCAGTGTTATTCTGATGTACAGGGTGTCCCAGAAATCGACGTCAAGCCGTAAATGGGTGATAGACCAAGTTATAACAGTTCTCAGAAAAATACGAAAAAAAATTTATCTCATGTTTTTTAAAAATTATGTTCACTTTAAAAATTTACTAAAAAAATCAATCCCTGTAATGGTTCTTTAACTCCAATTGCTACAAATCCCATAATTTATCTAATTTTTTTATTATTATGTAATCTTGAATAATGCTTGTGTAGATTTTTGCCTAAAATTTAAAGCCAACTCCTCCTACTTAGAAGAAAATTAAACTTTTTTAAAACCAAATTATTCAAATTTACTGTTTCGCCCAACTTTAACTGACTGTACTGAAAAAAAAATGTACTACGCTAGTTTGGCAAGTAACATGAAAAATTGGCGCATTTAATAAGGATTCAAAAATGGTGTAACACTTGCTAGATTACGTTTTCAATAATTGGTCAAATTTTTTTTTGTAAATAGTGTCGGTTTTTACCCAAAATGTCCATACTTCCTTAAAATGACTTTAGCTTACCTAAAGCTTTGCTAAACTCCGTTTCTAATTCGATAGAGACGGAGAGAGTCTCATTATGGGATTTGTAGCAAATGGAGTTAAAGAACCATTACAGGGATTGATTTTTTTAGTAAATTTTTAAAGTGACCATAAATTTTTAAAAACATGAGATAGATTTTTTTTCGTATTTTTCTGAGAACTGTTATAACTTGGTCTATCACCCATTTACGTCTTGAAAAGGTTGAATCACTATCATAACTTTGCTCTTAAATTACGTAAAATTTCGATTTCTTATCTCGCTCACACTTCGTAAAATGACTCTCTCCGTCTCTATCGAATTAGAAACGGAGTTTAGCAAAGCTTTAGGTAAGCTAAAGTCATTATTAGGATGTATGGACATTTTGGGTAAAAACCGATACTATTTACAAAAAAAAATTTGACCAGTTATTGAAAACGTAATCTAGCAAGTGTTACACCATTTTTGAATCCTTATTAAATGCGCCAATTTTTCATGTTACTTGCCAAACTAGCGTAGTACATTTTTTTTTCAGTACAGTCAGTTAAAGTTGGGCGAAATAGTAAATTTGAATAATTTGGTTTTGAAAAAGTTTAATTTTCTTCTAAGTAGGAGGAGTTGGCTTTGAATTTTAGGCAAAAATCTACACAAGCATTATTCAAGATTACATAATAATAAAAAAATTAGATAAATTATGGGATTTGTAGCAATTGGAGTTAAAGAACCATTACAGGGATTGATTTTTTTAGTAAATTTTTAAAGTGAACATATGTTTTTTAAAACATGAGATAGATTTTTTGTCGTATTTTTCTGAGAACTGTTATAACTTGGTCTATCACCCATTTACGGCTTGACGTCGATTTCTGGGACACCCTGTATAAGCGTAGGTATGCGTAAGTATGTAAGTATGTATATATTGCGTAGTTTCATCAAAATCCGTTCAGTAGTTTTTGCGTGAAAGAGTAACAAACATCCATCCATCCTCACAAACTTTCACGTTTATAATACTAGTAGGATTTTAATGCAGAATTTGAGAATTATTTAAAAACTAGCTTCTGCCAGCGGCTTCACCCGCATGAAACACGAATATTTTCCCAAGGGAACATATTCCCGGGATAAAAATGGCCGTCCAGCCGTTTGAGCGTGAAGAAGTAACAAACATACAAACACACAAACTTACCGTCTTTATAATATTATATATATATGTATATAGTGTGAATTGTCACAAGCTTGATGTAATCATAGGAACGTAAGATTTTTGTGTCAAAAATGAACAAGCCAAATAATAGTTGGTATTCAAAATATGACTATCAAGTCAGAATAACTTAAAAAGCAAGAACTATTCAGTTGTCAAAGAGAACTTCCCATAGATACGAACGTGAAAGTAAAAATTATATCATATTGTTGGCACTATTGTTCCGTGGGAAGTTTGCGGGTATTATGATATTTTTCTCATTTAAACTTTGGCAACATTGCATGGTGGCATGAGTAGTCCAGATTCTAGTTTAAAAGTGTTGCTAGAGATTTGAAAGGCTGGCCGCATAACTAAACTAATTATACTTAAAACCGCCACGGCTAATAATTTGAAAGCAAACAACATGTCCTTATATTTATTTGGGTTTCGGGTGGGAAACGTGGAAGGTGACAAAGGACATCTCACGACAAATCCAGGTGTTCGTCAACCGATGTCTTCGTCACATCCTCGGCATTTACTGGCCCGAGATCATCTCTAATGTAGAGCTGTTGGAGAGATACCACGAGACCCCGATCGACCGCCAGATCAAGCGGCGTAAATGGAGTTGGGGAGGGATATGACGATCACAATCCTAAACAGGCCTTGGATTGGAATCCTCGAGGAAAAAGGAAGCGAGGAGTATCGGAATGACATGGAGCGAGGTGAAGCACGAAGCTCGAGACCGGTCGCGATCGAGGACTACTGTGGAAGCTGTCTGCCCCACCTAGGGCTCATGGGATCTTAATTCAAGTAATGGATTTATTTAGGTTTCAGTTCTTTGACAGTAAATACCTTTTCTTTTCTTCCTTTTTTCTATTTGTTGGTAATTGGCCGTGTTATAAGTATTAAAGTAAAATAGCTGTCCCGACAGGCGTTGTCATAGAAAATAAAGATATTCGGCCTTTTGCCAATAATCCAAAATAAAAACTGAATAGGCACATATTAAGGTGTCGCTCAGTCAGTTAGAAAGTTGAAGATATTTACACGTTACTAAACATAGATCTCTAAGGAGAAGAACGTGCAAGAATCGAATCAATGCCCATTACTACCATTTACCCAGATTTGCCCTCACTGCGCCTGAGTGCTTAATTACGGCGCACTCCCTCCCTCCCCTGACAGTGAGGGCTTGTTAAAAAAACACTTACACACACACCACACACACACACTTAGGAAAACATCATGAGTAAACCTGGACTTATAGTGAGTTTATCATAAGATTGTGCTCCATTGGTGTAGGTAATTGCTGCAAGGCGTTCCAGTGCGAGGATAAACTAATAATAAATAATAACAACCTACATATTTAATTAGGTCGCAACCAGATATTGCATAAATTCCTTTCAGGATATGACATCACACGAGTGGTCAAAAGTGCAAGCAAATGAAACAGGAATCGGATGCTAGGAATGGTCACTGATGAAAAAACCTTACTTGATTAAATAAGAAGTACTTGTTATAGATAGTACAATTTATTTAGACACATTTAAAAATGAATCACTACATTTTTTTTAAATTGCTGATGGGCTTTGGCACTATCTCACCTGATGGTAAGAGATGATATGGTTGACGATGAAGCACGCTTGCCTAGAAGAAACCTATTCACTCTTGACTTGTTGTATATCAGGCAATACAGACTTTATAAAGGTAAAGGAAGGTCAAAGAAACGTAGATTGTGTTAAGGCGAAAATTCTCGACTTGTAAAGATGTATGAAAGATGTCCTGCGCCGACCCTATATATGATGATGGATGATAATGATTAATAATAATTATGATGCTCTATAGAATCCAGTCCAGATGATTGTATTCTTTAACAACCCATGGATTGAAATCTTTAAGGAAAAAGGAAGCTACCCATGGATTGGAATCATCAAGGAAAAAGGAAACCTCGTCAAACCTGGCGACGCACCGTATTGGCATTAGCGGTGAGTATTGGAACGACTTTGAAGCGAGGTGAAGACCAGTCGCGATGGAGGACAACTGTGGACGCCCTCTGCCCAAACTAAGAGGTATAGAATCTTAAGTTAAGTGAGTCAAGATGGATCTTTATTAAAATACCGAATTTTGATAGATCTCTACTTTATGACTGTGTTTTTCGACTAGAATCGCCTAAAATTAAAACCATTTTTTTTTCACCGTCAAATCGATCATAAAGTAATTCTAGTTGCTCAAAATTGCTGACACCATCTTCATTGTAGTCCACTGAACCCTAACGCAAGATTCCAACACATGTTCGTTACGCAATAGCCGGTCGCGGGTTCGATTCCTGTGCGAGGCAGCATTCTTCCGACGAAAGCCGCCATTTCACTTTCAACGTACGCACGACTGCTTGATACTACTTTTTGTTTTCTTCACAATCATTTGTTATTATTTTTATTGTTGTTGTTCTTTACCGGGCTCCACTTGACAGCTGACAAAATAGGAATGATATCTATGGAATTTTAAAATCTCATTGTAACCTTATTGTAGAGTTTTTGGCGGGCTTTTTTCGGGTGAAGTTCAGCGGCTGTTAATATTATTTGCAGATTGGTTCCTAGTGGTTATTGTGATATAAAATTGGTGTAGTTTTGTGTCTCAACTGTCTACACAAATGGACAATATGTGAAATCATTGACAGAAGTGATCTCGGGATAGTGGAGCGGAGAATTTTATTGTAGTATTGACTACCTCCGCAAAGCTTACTGGGAAGGCTGACTCAATACAATTTGCTGCCAAATACTCCAAAAAAAAATAGAATCTGTTACATCCACATTCTAATGCATATTATAGAATTCAAGAAAGATATTATGCACTAAAGACGAGGCGTTTCAGAAACATTGAAAATTTTAGTTTATGAAAAGATTTCTTTCTCAAAGGATCGACACAAAAGCCTCAAGATATGAATTAAACATTAATTTGCAAATTCAATCTTGCCCATGAGTCTTCACTACACGACATTGGCATGAATTGTCTTCGGCAAATAACCATAAAAAAATAACCTTGTAACTATCTGGTACAGATTAAAAAAAACACTCTTGGCAAAGTAACATTCAGTTCAGTATTCAATGTGCTCTCAGCGACCGACCGTTTAAGCGACAAATAATAATTGTGAAAGCCCAAATATTTGGGATTAGCCTAGTGATATTTTGGAATTGCAAGTCAGTCCACTTTGGAATTTTTACAATCGTTATTTATGGCTGATTGAATAATACTTTTCCTAGAGCCCCCGAATATTCACTAATGTATTGTAGGATACCTACTTGAATCTAATAATTTAATGTTAAGTGTAAAATAATCACTTTACTTAGTAAATACAAACTAAAATACATGGATAAAGTTTTATAACATACTTAGATGATTTGCTGATTCTCATATTGATATAATTTTGTTTTCTTTTGTTGTTTTGTTCACACGCTCTCGATGTGATAGTTTATCTTATTTTAGTATCAAACAATAATACGTATTTCTTTTGTAACGATTACGTGTAATCACAATCAATCTGCCGTCAAGATCTTTTGGGCTGAAGAGAATCATACGTTTGATCTAAAATTTTACCCAGTTTTAAAGGTGTTTACCAAGTACAGATCAACAGTTTTATGTGTTATAGATTGTAGAATCTCTTCGATCCTAGAATACCTTCTAGGTCCAAAAAATATGATATTGGTTTTGAATGTGTAAATCTTGTCACTCATCTACAGTTACTATTTTTTTTGAATTATAATTTTCAACAGGTACAATTACAATTTATAACACAACACTAGCTGCAATTCACATTAGATACTTCCCTTTTCCTCAACTCTATTTTGTATACACAAGGTAAACTTACAGATGTTTTACACAAAAATAATAAGCCGAGGTATACAAAACGACAACATTTTTTTTATATCCTAAAGAAATTGCAATCAACAACACACTTTTTGTAGAGTATCCAAAACCACATATTCGTTACCTACATATTCTGTACCTACTAGTGCCAGTCTGCTACATATTTATCTATACTAGTGTCCACTGTGGAACTACTTTCTGCGTCCGGTTCTATTATTCTATTCTGTTCAGGTACCGTACAGCGCCATGCTTTCCTTATTAATGGAGATTTCACTTGGTTGTGCGTTTCCTCGTGCAAGTTAGTACTGAGAGGTGTTAAATAGATATTTTTTTATAGATTTGTTACCTTTATAACTAATAGAGACTATTTTAAACTTCATAGTTTATTCCTTAAGTTTATGTGCTCTTAGTCGGTACGGATTATATAAATATGTAAGGAGTGTAATTATTATGATTCTCTCTGGTTTTAAATATTAAATACTAGCGATTCGCCCCGGCTTCGTCCATAACAAATTACACAAAAAAACTTCCTCTTTTCTCACTGTTTCTATTGGTGAAAACCCTATGAAAATTCGTTCATTCGTTTTTGAGTTCATCGCGTACAAACGCGGCGGGGGACTTCATTTTATAATATGTAGTAATACTTTTCATAACAACAACTCTTAGCTTACAGGAAAGAAAATTATAAAAACTGGCCTTTCTGTATAGAATATGATCGAAGCTAGGATTTCAGGTAAGAAAATTATCAAAACATTTACGTGACAAATTGTCAAATAAGTATTTGTCGTGATTGGTTACAGGGATTTTCAGGATTTTAAGCATACTTACGCATCATTTGTCATGTGTTTACATTGGTAGGTAACACATCGATATAATTTATTTCCAGAAAACGGGTAGAAATCAAAAAAATATATATAGAAAGTCTTCTAGACATCAACCATAAGGTTAAAGACAAGAAACATGACCATGATACCATTTTAATGGCAAAAAAATATTTAAACACACCACTTTTGTCTCATAAACGTGATTGTAGTCATAATCATATACAATTTTATATCCGTGTACAGTTTCAAGCATCTCGTGAACTATTCGAACCATTCGGTAAGCAGTAAGAGAGCGGCTCATAGCATTCAACGATGAATTCCTGACGCTAATAAGTCACGGTCATCGTTCTAGTTATGTTTACAGTAGGAGCAATTGTTAAGCTAACGTTTTGATACACTGTGGGAATATTTGTTAGGCTATGACAGCTGTGGTAACGTAGGCATACTTTCAATGATAAAGTATGTACCATGAATTATCTAAAATTGTAGCAGAAAGACGGTTGGCTTTAAAAGAATTTAGGAGGAATCCCACACCTCAGAATTTAAATAAACTAGAAAGTAAACATGTTGAATCAAAATCAAAAATTAGTGAAGCTCGATCAAAAAATTGGCAGAAGTTTTGCGATGGACTGGATGATGCGTCTTCTAGCTCTGAGGTTTGGAGAAAAATGAGATGGGTAAAAGGACGTCAATACAATAGAATCACTTCATCTATTGAAGATAAATTAGATTTGCTTTGTAACCTGGCTCCTGATTCTGTCACTACGCGTCAACCCCTATTTACATCGTCGAACACGCTATTGGAGGGTGAATTTCTTATTCAGGAGCTTCTCTGTTGTCTTAAAAGAAGAGATACAGCTCCCGGTGCCGATGAAATAACATACTCCATGGTATATAACTTACCTTTTTCAGCGAAAGTATACCTTCTCAAAATATACAATCTAATATTCGAGCAATCAATTGTACCCATGCAATGGCGAGAAATTTTAATTATACCGATTCCTAAACCTTTATCTAATACTCATAATTCCACAAATAAATTGAGACCAATATCTTTAATATCATGCCTTTGTAAGATTTTTAATTCAATGATCACTAAACGTCTTGAATGGTTTATTGAAAAAAACAACATTTTAGCTCCAGTAACAGTAGGTTTTAGAAGAAGTCACTCCTCTTTAGATGCTCTCACTAGATTAGTTACATACATACAGATTGGTTTTTCAAAAAATTGTGACACGCTGGCCTGTTTTTTGGACATAGAAAGTGCCTATAATAATGTTTTGGTAGATAAAGTTGTCACAATACTTGATCATTTGTCGGTGGGAACTCGGGTTTGTAAGTATTTATGGGAATTCCTCAGTGAAAGGAGACTTAAAATTAAATGTGAAAATGATAATACTTTTATTGAAAGGTATACAAACAGAGGCCTAGCACAAGGTGATCCTATGTCACCATTACTGTTTAATATTATAATACATAATATTTGTAAAGTTATTAGCAATGTAACTATTTCACAATATGCCGACGATTTTGTATTGTATTGTAAAAATGAAAATCTAAACGATAGTGTTATTCAACTGCAAGAGTCGGTTAATCTTATTTTTAATATGTTGGAAAAATTAGGATTGAATATTTCTGTAAATAAAACTAAAATTTGTTTATTCACTAGAGGCAGAAAAGATAAAGACTTAAACATTAAAGCAGAGGGTTCTTCCTTAGGGTTAGTTAAAAATTACAAATATCTGGGTATGTGGTTGGACACTAAATTACTTTTCCATAAACACTTAAATGAACTACATGCAAAAGCGTTATATTTTTTAAATTTATTAAAGTTATTAGCCGGACCCACTTGGGGAGTACATCCAAAACATTTACGTAGATTATACATAGCCTTGATTCGTAGCAGGATAGATTATGCATGTTATTTATATGACAATAGCGCCGAAAGCCAAATTTCAAAGTTAAACTTGCTACAAAACCAAGCTCTGAGAATTATTGGAGGATTTATAAAAACAACTCCTATACACGTAATGGAGTCTGAGATCTGTATACCACCATTGGTTTTGAGAAGGCAATATATTGCCTATAAATATTGTCTGAAAGCTCACTCTTTTTCGAACAACCCCACCATCATTTTGTTAGAAGAACTTGCAGCCTTATGTGGCTATAGATATTGGCAAAAGAAAAAGAAACCATTGTTATCTATAGTAAATACAGAGGTTAAACACGAAAAGGTCTTTACCTCTTCTCCTCTATTAATGTATAATTTGGATATATGGCCTTCTAAAATACAAATAAGTGAGGTAATTGTAACTAGTCTGGATTGCGTTAAAGCGTCTAAACATTCTTATAATTTTAATCTTCTCTTAAATAGTGTTCTAGATGAAATTAATATTAAATATGCAGGATGGCAAAAAATGTTTACGGACGGGTCTAAGACAAAGGATGGTACTGGTGCCGCCTATGTTAGTAATAGTTTTAGAGTAAATGCGGGTTATAAAATTGTTTCTGATGTTAACATTATGTGCGCCGAGCTATTTGCAATCTCAGAGGCTATATCCTTTGTAAAAAGTAATTTAGAATCTAAAAATGTAGTTATTTTTTCAGACAGCAAAAGTGCTTTAGAACACATAGCTCGCTCCGCCTCTGGTTGCAGAGGAACAGCGTTAGCTTATGTAATCCTTAATAAAATTTATACCATACCTAATGATGTAACTCTGAGATTGCAATGGATCCCATCACATGTTGGTTTGAGAGGAAACGAGGAGGCTGACGTTTTGGCTAAAAGATCTTGTACAGACGGAAGCGAAGTATTCATAACACCTGATTATTCAGAATATTTTACACGTTACACCAAAATATGGCAACAGAAATGGAATGTATATTTTGACATCAGATCTCGTGAAAAAGGAATATGGTACAAAACTATGCAATGTGAGCCTCCTCGAATTCCGTGGTTTTCTGACGTTAAATTAGGTAGGCAATTACTCAAAATGGCATTTAGGATACGTTCGGGACATATGCCATTAAAGAAGTTTGCCTTTTTAATGAAAAAATCCCTTTCCCCTAATTGTGATGCCTGCAATAAACCAGAAGATGTACAACACCTCCTTTTGGATTGCACTAGAAATCATTTAGAAAGAAAACTTTTATGTAGGCGATTAAAATTAAATTCACTAGATTTAGGCAAATTTCAATCTGTGTTAGCTGTGCCTGCAAGTATTAAATCTAAGTTTATTTATAAGTTTATCCTAAATAGTATTAAGAAGAAGTGTGTGTAACTAGGTTACTGATTAGATGGGGCTGACATAACCTGTTGTTGGTTACAAGTCCCTAATAAATAAGGAGAAAAAAAAAAAAAAAAAAAAAAAAGTATGTACCAAGAAGCTCAAAAATGTTCAACTCCCTCTAAATGGAGGTGGACCGATGACATGGGGAATCCGCTGGATGCGACACGCCCAGGTTCAATCGATTTGGTGACACTTGGAGAAGACTTATGTCCAGCAGTGGACGTCAATGATGACGAGGATGATGATCTTATCTCAGCGACAGTTAATGTGAATAACTTGTCAAATGCAGGTAAATAGGAGCTATGTTTGACGGATTGAGACCTTAGTGGTATTTATGAAGACAGAACGACAATATCGACTTGCGTGGTTATTGCAAATGGCGACTCTGTCAGCAACAGCATACTTGTACTAAATTCAACTGCCGATCGAAATAACAGCAACTAACCGGAAACTAGTCATCACAGAATAAAATAACAATCATAGACAATCCACAACACTATGAAATGGGAGGGCCAATTTCAGCAATAAAATCATCGGTTTTCATAGGTTATGGAATATATTTTTGAATGAAAAGACAGTGATAGATAGCTTAGCAGTCAACAGGAACAAATGGAAGGAAGAAAGGGAATGGGAAGGTGATGATGAATATGCTGTGGGTACTTTTACCTAAGTAAGTATGGTTTTAGTCAGAAAAGTAGTATCTACTCATATGTAGTGTACTTATGGCAGTTATGAACAAGTCTATAATAAAGATAAAGAACCAGTTGCGTGTTAAAGATAAGATCTTCACGCTCTTATTCTGGTCGGAGAAGATGCGTAATTACGTCATCTGTTGTGTGTGACCACTGGGTAATTAAGGAGCACGCTTCGTAAAGGGCAATGACATCTTTTTTCTAATGCACTTACTGTGTTAAGCCATGTAGCATGTAAATAAGATAAATTGGGTAGGCGAATTCAAATATGGTTCGCCCGTAGTTTTTGTGTAACCGCTTTTGAAAAGTACTGGATTAAATCATTAACCCCAGGTTTCTCAACACTCGATTATCGGGCTGTTAACGTAATCGATGAATAATCGCTATCTATATATGGCTATTGAAAATTCATTCAACCAATCACAGCAGATAACGCGTGCTTGATAATTTGTCACATTAATTTTGCGATAATTCTTCTAACTCTTGTGAGTTCATACCATACCAATAGCTACAGGCGCTCATTTCTTCAAGACTCCTCAGTTCGGTACTATGGGGTTTTCTTATAAAATCATGTTAGCCATATTGAGCTCGTAAAAAAACCGGCCAAGTGCGAGTCGGACTCGCGCACGTAGGGTTCCGTACCATTATCGCAAAAAACGGCACAAACATCACGTTTGTTGTATGGGAGCCCTACTTAAATATTAATTTTATTCTGTTTTTAGTATTTTTTGTTATAGCGGCAACAGAAATACATCATCTGTGAAAATTTCAACTGTCTAGCTATCACGGTTCATGAGATACAGCCTGGTGACAGACAGACAGACGGACCGCGGAGTCTCAGTAATAGGGTCCCGTTTTTACCCTTTGGGTACGGGACCCTAAAAAGTCTCTAACAGCTTGTTTGGATTTTATCCGCCAAAAACTGACACATTTCTAATTTGCCAAAGGGAAAGGGTTTCCCCTTAACTTTTTATCTGTTTTTCCCATAAAACAACCAATTAAACATACTCGAACCATTCACACGTCCCACCAGTACCAAGAACAGGTAAATATGATCTGTAACGACTACACAGACGCGCCATCCACTTTCCCCAGCACTAGGAAGTGCGGCCATGGTGAAATGTAGTGAAACTGCCATTAGCCACGGAAAGGTACTCTGTGACCACATGTCCTGACTTAAACGTGTTCTGTGTTTTAGTTCGCTTTGCAATTTAGATTGTGTGTGAAGTGTTTGCCGTTTTCTAACAAAGAATTAGACGATTCGGAATCATTGTGAACTCCATCGCACTACTGTTGCCCTTATTGTATTTTATTTCTCTAAACTGTCATCTCTCTACTACTATGAAATTCTATATAAAAAAGAACATGGCTCAAGAAGTAAAATTTAGTAATAAAAAGAAACACCTATTGTTTTTTTAAACTACCTATTCCTTCGATCGACAATCTATCGAACAAGTTATTATGACACGACATCTTGCGTAAATACCACGATACAAACAGTAAAACTTTCATAATTTTTGAACAGCTGAACCGATTTCCATTAAACATAGCTAAGAACACTTTCGATAAAGCCACATTTCAAACAAAAAAAGCTAAATCAAAATCGATTCAACCGTTTAGGAGTTATGATTTTATAGACAGCACATCAACATAAAGACCCCTCTCTTTCCGTCGCGGTTTAAAAAGGGTTAAGCCATTAATTTTCTTGCATAGTTTTCCTTTTCCACGCCTATTTCTTCCATCTATCTATCAGATTATATCTCAGCATTAAGATACTTGCTTCATCGGCATTAGATTCGCTCCAAAATACTGCTAGGTTCCGTACAACAAGAAGCGTCTTTTGTTGTCCATTGAAACCGGCATTTTATCTCATCAGATAAAATTGCTAATGCTAAAGCAAGCACTTACCTCGCATGGCTTTGTCGACTCGGAAATCAGACTTCCTACACGATTTTAAATATAGCTTATGAGTGCATTAGTGTGACAGACAGATTACATACCTAAAACTAATAATATACCAACCAAAATACTACTATTAGCCTCGGGTCTATACCAGAGGTATGAGTAAAACACTTAGGTAATCTAATAGGTTTATATATTTAGGAGAATGGATACCAACATTCTCCATTAAACCAACATTATACATTCACCAACAATTGCGTCATCGGATCTGGAATCTGAAGCCATCCTTTATCTAAAACCTTATTGAGTCAGCCTTATAGAGAAGTATTATGACTTTAAGATTGGAAACCTTACCGGCTGCGGCTTTGCATTTCGTTGAAACGTCCTGTCTAATAATAAATGCCATACACAAAATATTTTATGATTTCCTATACCCATTTAGTTAATCTATACTAATATTATAAAGCTGAAGAGTTTGTTTGTTTGTTTGAACGCGCTAATCTCAGGAACTAGTGGTTGGAATTGATTGATGATGAAAATTCTTTTTGTGTTGGATAGTCCATTTATCGAGGAAGGCTATTGGCTATATAACATCACGCTACGGCTAATAGGAGCGGAGCAAAAATAAAAAAAGTTGCAAAAACAGGAAAAAATATTCCTTTTTGAGAGCTTACGTTGCGTGTGCTGCGTAAGCGGTTAAAGTTACGCAACATTCATGTATGTATGGTAGTAAGGGTAGGGTAGGTAGGTAGCTTGTTGACGGTGATTAATTTTATACCCTTTTTAGTAAACATGATTCATTCATAAATCTAGATGAATTTGAAGCAAGTTTTTAAGGCAATATAGTATTTGGCGAATGTCCTGAGTTCTCAACATCTGCGGTTATTATTATAAATAGTATAAAGTTTACAACGGCAGGCTTATTACGTATGAAACAGCAATTAGCAATATTTGCGCAGAGATTGTACAATCATCGCGCGATTATCGCTTTACGTCAAAAAATTGGTAGGCTTATTTTTGCGAAATAATTGCTCTTCAATCGCGAATCCGCATTATATATGAGCTATAGCCACACCATAATAATTTTACGACAGCACTGCTAACAATAAAAATCTGCTAACTGAAATGTGCATTTATCGCAAGGTGATCGCGATCATTTCGTATTACGTATGCTTTTTGTCAGCAGAGCGACAGCGATCGGCGAGCAAATGTGGCTGTCAAAACGCGATTACTTTTTCCCTTGTTGTTGGTCGATTGCCAATCGCTCGCTGATGGCTGAGTAGGTACAGAAGTTTTTGAGTATTTGGCGGCTTTTTTCGTGTGTTATTTTGTGGCTAGTTTAATTTTCCGCAAATTAGAATAATAATATAAAAGTAAATATTGAAATAACAAATTTCTAGTGAATATAGTAGTTAATGACAAATTGGTGTTGTGTCTCTAATGTCTACGCAACTGGACTATTTGTTGAATCATTGAAACAGAAGTGATCACGGTAAAGTGGAGGATTTTTATATACTGTAGTGTTGGCTACCTCAGCGAAGCTTATATGTTTACCTACTAAATAATTACAAACACATTAGATTGTGATAAGTCCGCAATAAGTATCTTCTATTATATTCTTTTTTTATATGGCAAGCACCGATGTCGACTATTCTGCCAATGTCTAAATTAAATTGGAAAAATCAATTTTACGTTTCATAGCTCAAATGCGAGATAATGTAGTATATTAAGTGATGTCCTAATGCATTATCGATTCGATTTCTCATAACAATCGACAATTCGAAGAAATTTTAATCAATTTTAAACATTGACATTTTAGTCATCCAGTTTTTCAAATTAATTATTACACTATGTAAATAAAATGAAAAAATCCAATTTTCACTGCCATATTTACTTTACACAAATACTTTACATCTGCGAATATTAATTTACCGGAATATTGAAGCTAAATAGTAATCAAATTGACTATTGTAAAAAAACAGCCTCCACGAAGTGTTGCTCTTTCATAAGCTGGTTAATTCATCAAATGATACATTTTATAAATCATCAGACAGATAAAATAGCTTCTGTTAAAAGTGACTGTCAAAAAAAAAAACACTTGACTTAAAGGCCTCAGTAGCCAGGTCACTAAATTGATCGCGCAATAATTGTACAATTATTGCTACTTGCTGTTCCTTACGTAATAAGCCCGCGGGTGTGGCTCGAAAACCTCTTTATTTACTATAGAGTGTTTTACTATTATTAATAATATCGATGATTCATTCAAGCGTTTTTGCCATACCTATTATTGGAATCAAATATGTTCACAATGTTAGGACCCATTAATATTAATGCTAATTTTTATCCGTAGTGCTAGGCAACTGGGATAATCCCAGTTGTAAACGACCATTTGTGCCTATTGGCCTTTTTTGTTCTGTCTTCTGCTTGATATAGAGGGAAGTGGTTTTTTTTTTCCTACTCCTCTTTTATTTTTTTCTGATTAATTTCGTTGTGGGATCCAAGACAGTTAAATTCATTCTCCGGGACTTCGTCGAGCTTCATTGCCTCGGCGCTTTTCTGGTGGTCGCCACTGTTGATTCTGGCTTTCAGGAGTTGCAGTGGTTTGGGAATAGTGCGTTGGGATAGTCCCAATTTAAAAAAAAAATCGGTGATTCTTACATGGGTCAGTCAGATCTAGGATACAAGATTAAATACCACATTTGTACATACGAATATGCTATAGGTATATTGTTTTATATAGCCATGCACGTTTGCAATAGTGCCAATAGGTACTAAATACCAAAACGTATAGTTTGGAATAGCTTCCAAGTTCCAATACCTATTGAATGTGAATTACTTAAGTTTATAGATATTTAGAGTAGATATTTATTTTGAAAGGTAAAACATATTTTTTTTACTGGAGATCTAGGTACGTCTTCGCAATCGTAAGCATTATTTTGACGCGTTCTAAGTTTGTTCTAAGGCTGCATTCGTAATTTTCGAAACCATTGTTTGATTTTCTAATAATATTCTACTACACCATTGTGCTTGGCACACATTGTCTCTCTTTCCTGAGTTTTCTGCTTGTTTAATTTGGTTTTCGGTCTGTTTAGCATAAAAAAATTGTCTTATAATATGACAATGGCATTTTTACGCAATAAGTTTGTTTCCAAACGTGACATAATCTTTACATTCATCGAAGATCTGCTTTGGAACATCCACAACCTTGGTGTCATCATCATCATCATTTCAGCCAAAAGATGTCCACTGCTGGACATAGGCCTCCCCCAGGCGTCACCACATTGACCGATCCCGTGCGTCTCGCATCCAGCGCCTTCTCCCTGACCTTAACCAGGACATCGGTCCACCTAGTGGAAGGCCTTCCAAAATATCGTCTTCCGGTTGGCACCTTGGTGTAACTGACCGAATTCATAACAATTCAAAAGTGGCTAAATAAATGCTTTGAATTCGAAGCTTACTCGGGTCATAATTTTGACCAACATGTCCCCCATAGAACCTTTTTTTTTTTTTTTTGGTTGGGAAATCATCCAATGACTTCTCCCGCTCTGGGTGAGGCGGGAGGGCGTGTCAGACTTTTACTGACTAAAACCCACCCGTGTTCCTTCAGTTGCTTGAGTCAGGGCCGCGGTAACTCTTTTTCAAATTTATCCGCGACCCAGACAGGGTCCCCCATAGTACCTACATAATTGGCTAATTATTTCCAAAATGCCGTCAAGAACTTGTCCAAATTAAGTTAAATTTATTCGTTTAACTCGCTGACCAAGAGTTGAAGAGGTTGAGCAAGAGTTACTACAGACAGAAACGTATTGAAAACCTTTTCCGATGTAAAATATTTAGATCGATTTCGTAAACATGGACCACATAAATTATCAATGAAAAATTTAATTTTATATTTCATAACCTACAGACAATCTATGGAATTTCCGCTTTGCTTATGGAAATGACTAGGTATACAGTACCCATTAGTAAAGTATTGACTAGTTCAATATTTCATTAATCTGCACGTTTTATATCACCGTTGTCGTGGTGGCCTAGTGGCTAAGTCCTCACCTCTCGTGCTTGAGGTCTTGGATTCAAATCCTAGCAAGTAATAATTGTTTTTTTCAAATTCATATGTACTTTCTAAGTTTATCTTGGAGATCACAGGCAAAGGTAAAGGAAAACATCGTGAGGAAACCTGGACTTAGTTAATGTAAACCTGAAATAGCTAAGTCACAGGCCTGTGGGGTTCCCAGAGGCGGCTTAATTAACTCTGACACTAGAGGTGGCCATCCTCACACGAAAAGAAGAAGATCACCCTAATTCAAGCAATTTGATATCTGTAGAAGTAGTTACTTAATTTATTTTGACCCTTTATCAAATAAGTATTTCAACAGTACCTAATAGTATGCCATTTGCCTAGCATTTCCGCAATTATTCTGGACTCGGCTGCCAATATAGCCGAATAATCTGCAGCCTATCCAACCTCTATAACCAGTAGTAAGAATGTATTTCAGGCTTAAGAGCTTCTACTACTACCTGCAAATTGCCGTGCGTTCAAGCGTTTTTGCCATACCTATTATTGGAATCAAATAAAACAGCTCACAAAGTGAGGATCCATTAATATATATGATTTTTTTTATCCGTGGTGCTAGGCAGCTGGACTTATCCCAGTTGTAAACGACCCTTTGTGCCTATTAGCCTTTTTTGTTCTGTCTCGTGCTTGATTTGGAGGGAAGTGGTAATTTGTATTTTTTTCTACTGCTCCGTTATTCTTCTCTGAATAATTTCGTTGCGGGATCCAAGACAGTTAAATTCATTCTCCGGGACTTTGTCAAGCTTCATTGCTTCGGATTCTGGCTTTCAGGAGTTGCTGTGGTTGGGAATAGTGCGGTGGGATTGAACCTGCAAATCAGGGTATTCGATAGACTGTCTTGCCAGCGGACATTCTTGCGGGCTGTGTTTGTCCGATCTCAGTATTGTAGGTATTTCACAAGTCTGCCAAGTGAATACATCTTTTTACGACAGTAATATCATTCATACTCTAACAGTGCGCTAATGGCGTTAGCATCGGTTGTGATATGCACACGCGCACTCGCAAGTGAGGCGTTGCGCCAGCGCCGCTCCAGTTACAGCGTCACGCGACACCGAGAATGCCGCAGATCTGTTAGTTGAGTTAAATGTTAGTCTTGTTAGATGATCGTGTTTTTATACCGGATAATGTATCGTTTGACAACATACTGTAACCTTTTGAAAATTCCAGCTAATGTTTTTGAAAGCATTTCATTTCGTAAGCTCTTTGAAGACACAATATATTTTGAACCAATAAGGGTCGGTTTATATTCAGTACATGACAAACAATCGCAGAACCATGATGAAGGACCTTAAGTGACTCGTGCATCATAATGATGATGACAAAACAGTTGACCTTTTTTAGCTTTTGAGTTCTTCTTGGAAACATTATGATGCATAACGTTGCATCGCCAGATTTTATAATCTATGATAGTTCTGTGTTTGAATTTGTATGAAGCAATTTGTGTTCGACCTTCAAAACTGTAGAGAAACATGTATAGTATATACGTACTGTGTATATATGCATTGTATACCACGCAGTACGTTTACCTATACCACGGGGTCACAGCACTAAGAAAGAAAATTTGGTTCAAATAAATCTCACTAGATGTCGCGATATACACCGTTTTGTTATTGAATTATGTGTAAAATGGTAAAATTAATATTTTCCGGAATTGAACCTAAAAATTGTATGTTCTTTGTTTAATCAACTCTGGCATATTGGGCTCTTAATTCACATTAAAAAGATTATTTGAACGGATCATTTAAAATTGATGCCAATAGATGGCGCTTATTTAAATTTCTGAGGTATTCCACTCGATAGCTTAAATTTGTATTGTAACACATTTTGGTGCAATGACACTGTAAAAACTTGCAAAAAAAACTACAAAACAAATCGTTACTGTAAAGAATAAAATTTTCACGAACCGAGTAAATCCTGTTACTTGCAAGTCGCTGCTAACACCATCTATATATCGCCGTGGAACGGACCCGAACGCAATCGATGTACAAAAACTAATCAGTTTAATCAGGCGAAAAACGCTAGTTACATCGGCACGGTTTCTTTGTATGGGATGAGGCATCTGTATGCTAGTATTATATTATCTGTGCTTATACCTACCATGTTAAGTAAGATATCATATAAAATGTGTATGTATATCGCAGCAAGATTACTTATACCATGCATAGTGAAGGTTACAAGCGGTCAAGAGTGAAGAAAATGAGTTAGCAATGGGCCATGTGCCAAATCTCTACTCCTATAGAATATCAAATCCCACATTCCTATCACAAAAAAACCATTACACTAAATAGGTACCATAGGAACTCGACATTCACACCGCACACTCTTTCTTTCCCCATAGAACAATTACGATTCAAATTCGAAGGTTTAGGCATACCTTGCGACACCCACTTGACACGATAACGTGTGTGACTGCAACTCGATGCTAACTCGCCTTTGCGAAATGCTTGTGACCTTTGGATGACACGTGGTAACGGTTGTAAGTGTTCAAATGGACGTGGATATAGAAACTCTTTTTGAATTCTTGCGGTTTTTTGAGTGACAGTTTGATGAGTCGTGTTTCTTTGTCCGTCTTGATATTTTTAATTCTTAGGATTATTTTTGGTTGCGTAACTCTTTACCTTCTTATAATTTCTGGTCGATAAAATGTCGGGCTCGATTGGTAGTTCTCTGGCCACGTATGTCACAAAGTCAGATGAACATTGGCGAAAACCCAATAACAACCTAAGGGGGTCCCAAATACCAGTAGATCACTTTTTAGCAGGCATAAAAAGACATCGGGGAATGAACTCGGGTCCTATCAAAAGCAAGTTGAAGAAAGACAGGGAACCCTTACCCCATAAGAAGAATATCACAAGACAAACAATCGTGAAAAGAGTATGTTAAGATGGTTTGGCCATGTTTAAAGGATGAATGAAGGGAGACTAACAAAAGATATTTACAAGGCAGACGTGAATGGAAACGCCCTAGAAAGACATACATAGACCTTATTGGTGATGTTCTTCAGAAAGGTCAGGTGCGCAGTACTCATAACCGGCGTGTTTGTATGACTAGATGTAAGAATGTGAGTGAAGCAAAAGAAGTATGTAAGGATCGTAGCAGGAGGCGTTCTGTAGTTTCTGGTGGGGGTAGGCCCCATAGGAAAAAGGCGTGAGTTTATGTATGCACTTATGTAAACAATCGTATGACGTATCCAAGAGTGGCTCCTTAGAAAAGGATTTTTTTGGGATAGACTTGCTGAAATGACTTTTATATATAATATCCTGAAGTAACGACCTCATTAACAACTAACAAGCCGTAGGTCACAACATATAGCATTATATAACCAGCACATAACGTATCGCGACCACTGGCCTTGCCCCGCGGCTCCTGTTACATTTTCATAGCATTATGTCATTGATACACTGTGGCACTTTTAATTTATACTCTGTGGTTCTAAGAATAACACTTGTGATTGGCGAAGTTTGATTAGTGGTAGATTAACCATTAATATTAGAAAAAAAAATGAGTTATTAAGATCGAACTGAGATACAAACAGACGTTGGAAAATCCAAAGCCCCTAATGGGTTTTTTTTTTGGGTGCGATACTTAGAAAATATATTAAAACAGACCGAAATTCTTTTTTCTATTTTAGGTAAGTATATCTTACTTACATCGTTTCAGTTTATATATAGACACATTACAAGCTATATTACTTTCTGGGCATACTCTGTTAATCCAAAGGTATGCGGAAGTCAGAAAATGCATCGCGAACCGAGCCTAAACTAATTAAATTAGCATATTGCTAAATTAGAAAGAGCATAGCAATTAACAAAGCATAGAATCACGCCTTGCCGGTGCCGGTTGCCTTGCCTGATGGGTAAGACAGAGGACATAATTAAATGGTGCAGAGGTGTACTTATTACACCCAAATTCACCAGTTATATAAGGAGCTAATAAATTACCTCTAAGAATTTTAAGGAGTCGTGTCATATAATATTTAGAAAATAATCATGAAGAAAATAAAAATAAAGTCGTTCCAAAAATATGCAATTATGTAAATGATTGAATTTGCGCACCATACAACGACCAGGTAGTCAGCCTGTCTGGCGGTCAGCGATCTGCGCCGCAGAGCGCAGTAGGTACTGGAATATGTAGGTGGTGTTCTTAGATAGGTTTTTTTTTGTTTGTAATCATTTTTTTTATCGATACCGAGTTATCCTCAAGAAGTTCTTAGAGTAAATATTTTAACACCTTATATAAGAAAATATCTTGTATAGGAGCAGGCGAGCCAATTACCATCAACTGGGCACAAAGCCAGACTCTAGGCTGCTAATAAGAAATTCCAGATAGAAAAACACGGAACCACTGCCCAACTCTGAAATCAAACCCAGAACCTCATAACCAGCATAAGCGTTTGCGACCACTAGACTAACGAGACACTCTTAAAAATATCAAAGCTTTAAAACAAGAAGCAATTAATACAAATGTAACCAGTCAATGACTAAATCTTTTTCTACAATCTTTAGACAGTCACGCTGCAATACTATCTAGATCAAAAGAAATAACAGGTAACTGCGCGAATAATTGAATTGTACACAATTATCTTCTAGAAATAGTCGAGAGAGACGGTAGCTCTTAGTACAATCAGCAAAAGAGATAAGTACACAGGGATGTTTATTTAGGATCATCGATCGTTAATGAAAATCAATAGGTGTCAACTCAATCGTGTTGTTGAAGGAGTAGTAGTTTGACTTAAACTTTACCTGCAATAGCCCAATTAGATTATTCAGAAGCTATTTATGTTTGTAACACAAGCTAGTTAATGGCATTTACGGGTTAGTAGGAATACTAAGCAGTACGTTATGATGATTATTTACGACGCTTGGGGAAGACCTGCCTACCCATGTTCAACTGTGGACGTCTTTAGGCTAATATGATGAACGCATTCATAGGGACAAATTCGGAACACAGATCTTGAAAAAAATCGTCAAAATTCATACACATCAAATTCTTTCGCCAACAGTACACCTAGTAATAGTCACTGTATCGTGACGTCACCTGCGCAGCCGCAGCGCAACTGGCAGGTGGATGCCAGCCAGTTCCGGTCCACTCTCACTTTCATTACATACTCGCTTGTCTATGATGTTCAATGTTGACTCTATGAGTACGCAGATTGTGGGTGTCTGTGGTCATTGTCTAGCATGTTACGTATGCTGGCAGGTGACGGAATATTATGTGAAAAGTAAACAGAATTTGTTGTATTTCTGAATAACCTTTTTTTCGCGGAATCCTTCTCGTGGTCAATCTACCGGAACCGTGCCTTTTTAGGGTTCCGTACCCAAAATGTAATAACGGGACCCTATGACTAAGACTACGCGGTCCATCTGTCTGTCTGTACGTCTGTCACCAGGCTGTATCTTATGAACCGTGATAGTTAGAGAGTTGAAATTTTCACAGATGATGTACTTCTGTTGCCGCTATAACAACAAGTACTAGAAACAGAATAAAATAAATATTTAAGTGGGGCTCCGATACAACAACCGTGATTTTATGCCGTTTTTTGCGATAATGGTACGAAACCCTTTGTGCACGAGTCCGACTCGCACTTGGCCGGTTTTTTGGAGTTTTCCTGAAATTCAGTCAACCTCCCCTTAATACGAGTACTGGGGCATAAAACCGGGTGAAACTCATGCAATAACATGACCAACGCAGTTCCAGACAAATTGTCACATTAATTTTCCGTCTCAGAAACTGGGGGGCGACTGTGCTAGACTCAATTCAATTCTAAAATTAGAAAGGAGTGCGATTCCATATTCATACCCAGCTCCATAGAGAGTATAAATTTGCATTTCTTTAAATAGATTCTAAGGCCTGAAACAGTTTTCCCATTCATAGCCAGTTCGCTCTACTGGGAGTTCCTGCTCCATGAATGGAAGGTAGACCCAGGTAGTCTGTCTACTGCATATGGAAATTGAGACCATGCTACCCAAAAAGAGCAGAGTCCAAGTTATGAAAGGACTGTTCAGGTCAAACATTATTTTTTGTTTGTTAGGTAAAGGTATTTTATATAAATTCATTTATAGAATATTAGGATAGACTGAAGATATTATGGATGGATTGGGTGAGAGATGATGATTAATTGGAGAAGCATGGATGAAAAAAACATGTTAGTTTTCTCATTTTTTATTTTAATTTATTCAGTAACTATATTTAAAACTAGAGGACGCCTCGCGGTTTCACCCGCGTAGTTGCCGTTCCCGTGGGAATACAGGGATAAAAAGTAGCCTCTGTCACCCGGGGATAGAGTAGCTTCCCAACGGTGAAAGAATTTTTGAAATCGGTCCAGTTGTTTTGGAGCCTATTCGGTACAAACAAACAAACAAACAAAAAAATCTTTCCTCTTTATAATATTGGTATAGATAGATGTAATATGTAATCGTTACCTAACCATTCACGTAATTCACCATCGAAGACACTACATTATAACATCGGTTACAAAATAAATCAACTATAACATCAATGCCGAAGCTCCAATTTGTCAACGTCCACTCCACAAAGCTTTCAAGGTCAATTACATCACGTTTGGCTCAGCTTTTGGTCAGGGTCACAATAGACCACCTGCATCTTAAATTAGACTATTTTAGTAAAATAATCATGTACTTAGTCGATAAATCGTCTCCATGCACAATCGTTTCCGAATTAAAGGCTGAATAACAAGTGTGTCCTTGCCTCGGTAAAAAAAAACCTAGCGAATGGTGCATTGTTTATGCGCTGTCAGTGTCATTTAAATATAGAATTCCTTCTTGTTTGTAACGGCTTTATTTTGATTTGTATTACCTAACTAAATTGCTAACATTCCTAAAGAATGTAACGGAAATATAAATACATCAATTAATTTATTTCTGTCATTATTTGTTTGATTAGTATTTCCTGCGGCATTAAAAAAAACATCGTTCTATGAAAGGAACCGGTTTCTTTCTATATTCTTCATTTTAATCGAAATCTAAGCGGTTACTTACAAATAACCAATGAGAAATTCAATTAAGATTACAAAATTAAACAAAATGTTACTTTTACTAACTTGAATTCAATTTAAACTAGGTACATTTATCAAAGCATTTATTTTTTGAACTCTTAGAATCTCTGTTTCAAGCTTGTGGTGAAATTTTAATGGCGTGTATTAATCATAGCTTTCACGTTGTTTTGAAGGCACAAGCAAATATATAATAAATAAGTCTGAACATTGACAAATGACTTTAACTATCGTGTTATGAAGGTAGATTGAGATTAGTTGATACGTTAGAGAAAAGCCTGATGATGGAGAGATTTAATCTGGATTACAAGAAAAAATGCCTAAGTATACTCACAAATAAATAGAAATTAGTAATTTGATAATACCAAATAACATTCGAACAGCGACCACTTTTGTAAAGAGTCCAAAATTTAATGGGTTGACCTCGTGGCATTTCAGAAGCCCATATCAATCTTCATGTTCATACATGATGGACTGTTTGACAATTATTGTTATCGCTGAACGTAACTTTGTGTAGTGCGTCAGATGTGTTCTAATCGCCATCAAAACCGGAATACAACATATTATAGAGATGACTCATGCATTTTCCCAGCTTGTTCGTATCTATATAAAATTTGTCATTCAAACCATTTTGAAATGCAATTTACTATTCAATTACTGAATATTCCGAAATTTATAATCAGATTTCAAAAGAAACTTTAATTTTTAACCGACTTCAAAAAAAGGAGGAGGTTCTCAATTCGACTGTATTTTTTTTTTTATATCTTTATCCACCACTTTGGCCACGAAATGAATATAAAAGCATAATTCGAACAATTATTATTATTTCAAAATTAGAACAGCGTCTACACGCCAGCCCACAGACAATACAATACAAACAGCCAGTTACGAAATTGCCATTGCTCAATAGATTTTCGCACGCAGAGTATTCGTTCATAATAATACTACAATTGTTAATCAGCCTTAGGCAGTACAGAACAATTTTTTTTTTTAAAAATACGCAGATTTAGAATATTTGTGACTAGACCTGTCCAGCGGTTTCACCCGCTCATACGAATACGTAATTTTCGCCTAGATATCACCTTTTCGATTTTTTTCCTTTGCTCATAGATGCTAGCCTTGCATATCTTCGGTATCTTCCTCAAGACTTGGGCTTACCAAAAAAAAACCGTCTGATTGCTCCAGAGATTAGCGTTTCAATATCTTAGCTTTAACATATTAGTAGGTAACTATAGATTGACAACAAATCGACTAAAGTCATTATAATACCAAAGTAATCGATTTGCGAATTAATCCATCAATTGTTTTATAATCTGTTTTTCAAGCGTTTTCTGACGCAATTGTTATCGGTCAATGATTTATTGAGCCTTTACGCTTTTAATAAGTACTCTGGCTGATGTAATACCTTGGAAGCTTAATTGTGACAATTAAGAAAAAAGAATGGGTTGCCTGTTTTACGCACACATTTTTAAGGTGTAAAAAGTACATCTACCCAAGAAATTTAACCGTACGTAGCAGTGTCAAGAGGTATTTTTAGATAATGTTCGTAATCGTACTTATGTCATTTGCAATCGGAAAACCTAGCACAAATTTTCCTACAATTTGACAGATTGCGATTTCGATGCGAATGCGGGCAACAGGCGATTTGGCTTCATATCTACGACTATTTTCAACAAATCCTTGAAGTTCTGTAATAATTCTACTATGATATCTTCTTACATATTCTTCTACCTACTTAATGTATTCTCAGTATTAACATCCTATGAAGACAATGACCTAAAAAGACAGACCCCGAAACAAGAATTTAAATTACATTTTCAAATCGCGACATACGACACTAGTTACATTAGACAATTAAAAACAAATCTAGATCGACCGCCATTTTAAATTATTTCATGTCAGTGACTGGAGGAAATACCACTTCATAGTGTATGCCAATCACTGGCCGCATGTGGCAATTATTTGTTTTAATAATATGTGCTGATGTGTTGATGATAGAAAGTCGTTTCCTTGGCGTTTGTTGATAGATTTATAAAACTTGGCTTTCTGATTATAACACTCCTTGATAATTCAAAAATGTCTGTTAATAGTCGAAGAATTGCAAAACTTTAGTGGCAGTGGGCAGGGCACATTGTTCGCAGAACGGGTGGCCGATGGATCCGAAAAGTTCTGGAATGGTGAACGCGAACCGTAAGACGATGCGTTGGAAGGCCTCCCACTAGGTGGACCGATGACCTGGTGAAGCTTGCGAGGATCCGGTGGATACGGGACGCACGGGATCGGTCAATGTGGCGACGCCTGGGGAAGGCCTATGTCCAGAAGTGGACGTATTTCGGCTGATATGATGATGATGAGGAGGAGGAGGCAAGCTTATTGCCATGGCCAAAGACAAAGATATTTTATTTCAACTAGGCCACCAAGCGGCAGCGGACGGGGTACGGATCCAGGTTACAACTTACTGAATATTAGCAGTCAAATATGATATATTCCACTTCACTTAGTTGTTTGACTTTTGTATTCTTTTAGTAGGAGAAACCCTCAAGAATACTGGATTCCATCAATGTCTAAGAACAGCTGTACATACCTGGAAAAGATAAACCCAACATTAGTTTTTAAGCAATGAGAAAATTAATTTGTCTTCACTTTTATTCAAATGAAAGGAAAGTTGGTACCTACATATAATTTCTAAACAGTATTCACTCTTATATTAACACTAAGAAAACATGTTAACAAATACCAATTTGTATATCGAACACTTCATTATCAAAACAATAGAAAACAAATCATACATTCGTAACCGTCAATCAGATCCTTTGATTTTGAAAATGGAAAGCCCATTCGGGCGCGGTCGGCTCATCTCGGCCGCGCCCTATTACATCACTCGGTAATATCGCTTTCTATACTACGTAATTTTGTTAACATAGCATGCGGTGCCCAACACAGGTGTTTGCTCATAAAAAAACTTGATTTTGTCATTGCATTAAATTCAAGGCAAATATGTTTAAATAAAAATTATGTAATGACCCTAATTTTCGAATGAAACTTGTTTTGTGTCAGCCCTGATTTATGAAAAATAATTGACTTATTTATTTGACAGGTCAGAATCGACATCTAACTTGTGTACCGTTTAGCCTAAACATGAAATTATTTTTACGTTATTTACCTATAGTAAAATTCTTTCAAAAATGACATTCACAGGTCAATCCAATATGGACAAACCAGGAAAGCACTACACTTCTTAAAAGATAGCTTGCTCTCTGCGACAGCTGTCAGTATCAAGTAACAATAGCGCTTGACAGACTAACAATAACGTATGAATAACGTATACGTCAGTTTGACATATGTCGCAGAGATCAAGCTATATTTTATGAAGTATAGTCAACATACTCATGCATTCAGTTGTGTAAAACAACAACAAATACCATAGATACGGCACTTTAGTACGCGAACCTCTTTGGTACTTCACCATGCTAATTTCAAAACGTTTGAATTTAACCCATAAAAAGCTAACACTACCCTAAGTAATTAGTTAACTAAATAAGAATAGTAAGTAGCAAGTATTTCAACAGTTTTTCAAAAGGTTGAATGGAGCTAATGTGGCACTTAAAAAGTAGATAAAGACGGCTGTGTCTGAATAGTGATGCGGCGTTTACACATAGATTATAAGAACTGTATGCAATGTTGTCTTCGTGTTTAGGGACATCACTATGCAGGTCGAATTGTGAAATGTGTGATGTAAGTTATAGGAGAATATAGTTTTTGTTAAGCACAAAAACTGACTGATTTATACACGTTTATCTATAATGAGCAAGATTCTGTCTCAGCAAATAAATAACACGTAAATCTTAGTCATTTACGCAAATGAGAAAAAGAAAAACTTGTTTTCCTTTTAAATACTTTCACGGAAATGTTGTTACATGATTCATTGCGCGTCTCTAAAAGGTCCGATGTCTATCTTCGGTTTGATTGCGACGGAGTCTTCATTCTTTAATCTTATTACCCTAGATACCGGATTGAATCTCACTTTAAGTCTTACGATAACTACAGTATTCTGATTTAGCTAGGGAAGCCTTGGAGTTGAAAATGTAACCAATTTTAACGTATTTATTAATTAGGTTTCCTTTTGTACGAAATTAAAGAATCTCGAATATACAGGATGACTTTTAAGATATAATACTTTTAACCCGCAATATTTCCAATTAAATAAAAATCTTTGTGTTATCTATACTAATATTACAAAGCTGAATAGTTTGTTTGTTTGAACGCGCTAATCTCAGGAACTACTGGTTGGAATTTAAAAAATATTTTTATGTTGGATAGTCCATTTATCGAGGAAGGTTTTAGGCTATATAACATCACGCTACAACTAATAGGTACGGAGCATAAATGAAAAACGGTAAAAATATTCCTTTTTGAGAAATTCCGTTGCGTGCGCTGCGTTACGCAACAATCATGTATGTAGGGTAGGTAGGTTAGGGTAGGTAGCCAGTTCAAGAGAGCGAAGCAACGAGGGACAGCTAGTAATTTATAAAGTTTGAGTCCACTTAGGTATTTTATTATTTAATTATTGAAGGCGTATCGGTACAGCAAAATGTGCAACTAAATGATATTTGATAATTACCTATGTAATAACAATAAAGACTTAGTAAATATATTAAGTTTGACTACTAATGCTAAACTGCTGCTCAAAAAGACAGCTTACACAATGTTGAAGAAACAAAACTCGCTTCCTCCTATAACTCCTCCCACAAAACCTTTACTAGCGAGTTTCAAAGAAATGAATCATTGGTATTCTTACTGCAGCGCAGTGCAGGGCTACCTCGATACCTGCACGTTATTGGCTAATTAATATGGCGACAATACCTAGGTTTCGTAATTAACCCTCCAGTGCCAAGTGTAGAGAATGGAAAGTAAATACTTGGATGTTAAGCCATTTTCACGTTAATAGGTGCAGTTGGTAATTTGCGTTTCCTGGCGTAGTCTATTGACTATGAAAACTAACAAAAATACAATAAAAGCGAATTAAAAATTTTGATCATGAATTTCTGAACATAGATCACATCACATTGAAGCAGTTGCAAATCTTACGCTATCATGATCTTGCCCCATCTTACCAAGAACTGGAGTCCTCAGGGCTCAGGGTGGGAGAACATCGAAATAAATATTTGCCATAGAATTAGTCAGAATACGTCAGAAAACAGCTTGAAGGAAAACAATATACAAAATAAATATTACTCAGAACAGGAAGTAAATATATAAGACGTCAATAACTTATTAATATCAATGGCCCGTGTCCAGTCCACTTCACATTCCATTTACATCGAAAGTAAAATCTGATATGTTGACTTTTCGTGTAAACAAACATAAAATATTTACAAGCTTTTATCGTAACGATCGTAAATAATGCGAATCAGGAGTTTCAGAAAATGTAGTCGGAACTTAATTTTCAACAGGGACAAAGCATTTTCAATCATTTTATAATTTAATATAAAGATGACACTGTCCTTTACCTGTGCTATATTATGCATAGAGATGTAAATTGAAAAAAAAACTAAATGCATTTTTTCACAATCTTGAAAAAAATAATGAAAAAATACTTGGCACCGTCGTTTTTTTCTACACTTGGTTTTTTTTTCAGAGAAATTTAAGCACTAAATTTGGTTGTTTTGTTTTAATTAAAGTCAAATTATGTTTAAATCAATGGGTACTTATTATTATGAACTTAGAAAACATAGTGAGGAAACCGACACAAAAATACGAAGACATGTGATATTCACCAACCCGCACTGGGCTCGCGTGGTGGTAAAGTACAGTAAAGTAAATTATATTAATAATGATTATTTGCATAGATTGAAGGTACAGTAAACCGACCCAGAAATTCGAAGACACGTGACACCGGAGTAAACCGACCCAGAAATTCTTAGACATGTGACACCGGAGTAAACCGACCCAAAAATACGAAGACATGTGACACCGGAGTAAACCGACCCAAAAATACGAAGACATGTGACACCGGAGTAAACCGACCCAAAAATTCGAAGACATGTGACACCGGAGTAAACCGAACCAAAAATTCGAAGACATGTGACACCGGAGTAAACCGAACCAAAAATTCGAAGACATGTGACACCGGAGTAAACCGACCCAAAAATACGAAGACATGTAACATCCACCAATCCGCACTGTACGGTACAGTAAATAAGATAAAGCAGTTAAAATATGGGTGATCCTTGTACAATCTACCTTATATTAGGCATGCAAACATTAAATGAAATTATAGTTTACGGCTGAAACATTAAAAGGTTAACGGCGGAGAGGAGGCCTGGCGGGCGAGCACAGCCTACTGAGACAGGCTTGATTAACACATTTTTGGGACAGTTTTGGAGCAAAAACCGTGATAAAATGCGTAACTCAAGCTTATCACAGAGGCCGTACTCGCACGGCTGCACGCACAACGGACCAAATAGGAGTCTAAGTGCGGCAAAGGGGTCCATCTATCTTATCATATCCTATCTACATGAAACCTAAGATAGACAAAGGAGGAATTAGGTCAGGCCATCATCAATTTCATAACATTCTCTTCGGCATTCGTCTAGAGGGTTATGAAAAAAAAAAGTCGTGTGGCACTTGGGGACTGCCGCGGTAAAGCTATTGCATAGCATTTATTCTAGATCCAGTCCTGGAAAATGCGTCAAAAAAATTAAAAACGTTAAAAACTCGAAAACGTAGCGAGCCAAACCCGCATTTATTTACGATTAATAAAACTCTAAAAAACAAAACAAAAATACCCTTATTCACATTGAAATAAGGTCGCTTTTCTTTGACAAGCAAAAGTGACCCTTATTCTCATTAGCATAAGGTCGACATTGATCACCATTGTCACAGAAACAGCTCAGAGAGACCGATAAAAGGCAAAAAAATTACGACCAACAAAAATTTTAAAACCCTCGTATCTCAGAAATGGTTGGAGTTAGCGCATTTCTGACAAAAAATTTGCCTCCCTGCCTCCGCTACTTCATCCAGGAGAACAAGATAGGATTAACCCCCCCCCCCCCTTAACCGTTTACCTCCCCCCGCAAAAAAAATTTTCATTCTAAAATACCAACACGGAAATCGAAAACACGTGCAACAAACCTCCCCCCTACGCCCCCCTGCCCCTCACCACTCAGATTCCACAGAATTCAAAAACCTTATTAAAAGTCAAAGTATCACCGCCGTGCCCGTCGGAGTGGGGAGCGTGAGGTTTTTTCGTTACGGAATTTCTGGATTCGGTCCCCGCGCTCAAGGCCCGCGATAGAAGCTATGCAATAGCTTAAAATTAGAACTATAATTTCACGCAATTATGATACTTAATGAGAATAATATAAAAGTCATAATAGCTTACAAAACAAAGTGACATAATAATCTGTTCTGTCAATGGTGACCCCGATTTTTGATTGGCCGTTTATATTTATAACTTGTAGAATGTGGCTTTTGTAACTGATAGCCATTTTTATACGATGTTTAGCAATCAATCTTTCTATAGGTAGATCTCTAATGATATCTCTCGAATGGTAGTTATCGATATTTTGATGATTTCATCTAAATAATTTATTATTTTCGATTTTGTTTGATTTATTTTTTGATTCTCAATCTCTTATCGTTATAATTATTAGATAAGTATCTAAATATATAGGGACCTATTAGATAAACAAGAATTTTGGCGCGCTGTCAAAATTGAAACGTCGCCGCCATCTTGTTTTTCCACAGACAATTTAAAAAATATTCACTGACAGGGCCTTTACCTTGGCAAATTTTATGCCAAGACGGAGATTCCCGACAGGGACAGTAAGCGTCAAAAGATAACTGTAGTACTGTAGGAATGTTTGAAGGTATAATTTTTCCTCCAATTGGGTATAGAAATGAGGTAGGTTTGACGTGTGCACACCAACTGACTGACAGAGGCACTTAAACCTTATATATCAGTGCAATATCTACAGCTAATTAATGATGTGATATCACGCGATACAGACATTTTATCATTGTCTCACTTTACATTGTACAATAGAGCGTTGAACCTATTTCGATTATTATCCACGCGGCCTAAAGAAGTGTCACTGATTTTATGGCATAGAATTCCTTCCTACCCCTATTTCATCAGCCGTAGTGCACTTGATATGCTTTGTGTATTGTATCATGGACACATCGCCAGCCGCATCGAGAAGGACAAACAGGAACAGGACAGCCGGCACCCCCTATATGAGCATCAACTCCAACCTGCGCGCCTGAAGAGTCTTAAGAGCTTCTTGAGACATACGACCTACTCAAAAGCCAGCGCAACTGACGAGAGATGTAAATTATGGAAACTTACACACCTACTCCTCCACACTTCATCACTCCGGCAGAGAAACTGTCCTCTGGAAACGAACTGCAGTGGCCAATCTGGAAATCCCTAAACCGATTGCGGATCCAGGTTGGCCGCTTTAAAAACAACCTGGCCAAATGGAATATCATAGACCCATCCAAAAGTGCCAGTGTGGGGCCCCTTCGCAAGATATGGCCCACCTCCTTGTCTGTCCTTCATGCACGACCACCTGCATGCACCTGCACCTTACGGGATTTGAACGTAGCAAATGATAGAGCTGTCCGAGTAACTACATACTGGTCGGACAAAATCTGAATGGTTGTGTAGTTTGAGTTAATCGACACTAAAGAAGAAGAAGAATGGATGCATACATACATAAACGCCTTTTTTCCATGGGGGTGGCAGAAACACAGAACCGCCAGACATAGGAAAGCATTCTCTTTTACCCTAGAAGGATGATGAGTATTTTATTAAATTACTCCACAAAATAAAAAGCATAGCAATTCCAAACAATTTCCCATGCTATTCGCTCTGCCAATGATGCGTAACATAAACCGGCGCAAGCGCAGAAGCGCAGCTCGTGTCAATCAGTTTATCGGTAGGTTTCACTCGTTTTAGCGTAGCCGTGATAATTGGTGGCGCAAGCGGACCCTTAGGTCATGTGTTGCTTCAGTTTTAAAGCTACAGGTGAATAGACAGTGGAATAGGTAATAAGTAACTAGTACAATAGTTTTGTGTTCCAGGAACAGTTGTGAAATGGGGTCGTATTGCAAGAGTGAATGCAGGTACAACCTTAATTTAACTGGAACAATTAATTATTAAGGTCTACGTGCCCACAGATTATCCTAGCTCAGTGAATTTATATCATCATAATGTTACGGTCAATCTTTTGAAGATGACATACGCGACGTCTCTGATGACATACGCGACGTCTCGTTTGTAATCTAAGTACCTACGGCGTGAAGTTTTATATTCGTTTTACTGGTTTATGGTTCAAGTGGCCGTTAGTTTATTGTATTTTTTTATAGTCGCAGATATCCTGGCAGTAGTATTTCTCGACGTAGGTAAGTTCCTTGGGGCACGAAAAACCATCACACAATCTCAATCCCCGACATGAGAAGCTGAACTCGTTTTCGACGGAAAGTACAAATGTGTAATTGTACACATCTATTTACGAGTAAACCATTATGTTTATGGTAGAAATTCTATGACACTTGCATGCAAGCTTGCACTTTAGTATTTATGGGCGATTCTTAAAGTAATAAACATAACTGCAACGACTTCCCGTACCAATAAGGGTTGTCATACATGACCAACTTTTCATCATAACTGTCCATGACTAAACTTGTAAGCTATCAATATAATTTAATTACGCATTCAATTGACATAACGGTCACAGCCTACCTACAACAGTTACACCATACCACAAAAAGTTACAGCCTAAACAAATCAGTTGGTCAAGGGCCACTTAACAAAAGTTAGAAGATGAAAAGACACGGTTTCAAAACTAGTTCTATTGTAAAAAGTATCAATAACAAGAAGTGTTGGGTAAAACAATTTGTTTACAACAAATTCTAATGAATTTCTTTCTCTCTCGTTGCGCGGGCGCAACCTCTTCACAGATCATTGACTGCGAAATCCATCAATGAGTTTCTGTGTTTGAAATCTTCGATGAAATGGTGCACGACTTGCAGGGTTATCACGGAAGTAAATAAAGTGTACTTCGATTGAAATTCGCAATGGAAATAGATAGTGTGGTAATATAATTTGGTATTTAAAGTTATCAATTTATTTTGAAAAAATTAATTTAAAGGTACCTGAAACTGCTGGCCATGTTTGTAAGTAAGTACAACAAAGATTATCCTGTTACTGAACTCAGAATTTGATGTTAAGAACTTTTAAAACTCTGTTTTAATGCTGAAGTTGACAAATTGTCTTACTAAAGTTTATCAAAATGTCAACTTCGAATTGTCAGTTCAGAAGCTGTGGTAAAGCACATGGGGACTGCCAAGAGGTAAATACAACAGCCTATAACTTCTACCATCGACATGAAAGTAGAACACCCTGTGTTAACTTGTGTACCAGTATACTGTAATACCAAAACGAAAAATACCAAACCAAAAATAGAGAATACACAAAAAGCAATGGAGAGAAGCATACTACGGATCAGAAAAAAACATAAAGTACGAAGCGAGGCGATAAGACAGAAAACAAAGATTACGGATGCACTGAGACAAGCACTAAGAATAAAGTGGCAATGGGCTGGTCACATCGCACGCTGCACAGATAGAAGGTGGACACTAGAGATCACCAAATGGAAAGGACCATCAGGCGAGAGAAAAACCAGGGCAGCGATGGGCAGACGACATCGTGCAGGCGGTGGGGAGAGATCGGATCGACCAGAGAAAGGTGGAAAAGATTGGTGTATGTCAAGGCCCAATGGGGCCCATATCCTATAATAAATAGATTTAATTTAATTACATTTAACTTTAACTAACACTAAAATTACTAACAACATTTGAAATATAAAATTAAGGCTTTATTATTATCATTATATACTGTACTAGCTTCTGCCAGCGTTTATTATACAAATAAACCTTCCGCTTGAATCACTCTATCTATTAAAAAAAACTGCATCATAATCCGTTGCGTAGTTTTAAAGATCTAAGCATACATAGGGACAGATAGCGGAAAGGGATTCCCTAGATAGTTTTCAATTTTCCTCTTTTAGTTTTCAGGTTAACCCTACAAAGACATCGCTATTTAGCAAGCAAAACAAATTATCGAACTTTTTGAACCCTTTTAAACAAAGCCTTTGTCTCAAGCTCTATCAGTAATCTTTACAAATAGCAAGTAATTACTCACTGACTTAAGAAACCGGTAATCACACATGATTGATGTCGTAATTAAAACTATGAAGAGTGTAATAATAAGTAGGTAAGTGTACTTTCTTTTTTAGCGTTAGTGTAACGATGCAGAGATTAGATAAGATTTCGTAATGGAATTATATTTTCCGGTAGTTATTTAGATGTAATTTTTGAAATTTTTATTATCATTTTACTTATGAAAGTTTTGATGGATGTATGTTTGTTACTCAATCACGCCAGAACAGCTGAAGGGATCGTGATGAAATTTGAAAAGTCTGGAATAGCACATAGGCTACTTATCATCCCGGTATAATGTTCCCTTGGGATAAGACAACACTTTTCACGCGGGCGAAGCCAATGGCAGAAGCTAGTTCTTTATAGTCATAAATAACGCTGTTTCTGAAACCCGGAATAACTTGAAACATAAAAGATTACGAGATTTCTCCCGCGTAGTTCCCGTTCCCGTGGGAATACAGGGAAAAAAGATATATAGCGATATAGCCTATGTCACCCGGGGATTGTGAAGCTTCCCAACGGTGAAAGAATTTTTGAAATCGGTCCAGTAGTTTTAATGTTTATTCGTTACATACAAAAATACAAATTAACATACAAAAAACATTCCTCTTTATAATATTAGTATAGATGGGAATAAAATAATTTTTGATAGTTTGTGAAGTTGTGAATAAAGTAGGAAGCACCCCAAAGCCCAGATAACGGTATAAACTCAACTCCTACCGAAAAACCGAAAGAAAAATGGCGAATTGTGAGGCAAGGAAGGGGAAGGCTTTTGCCCTTCAGTAGGACAATATAGGCCAGGCGATATAGTGACGACCACGGTTGGCGCAGTGGTTGGGCAATCGGCTGCTGCACTGTGTGTCGCGGCTTCGATTCCCGCACGGATCATATATTTTTATAGTCTACAGATAGTTCAGCCAGATCTGGGTGTTTGTGTATGTGAGATTATATGTTTGTAAACGCATACACAATATAGGAGAGACTCCTAGTGTGATGCAATGTTTTATAAAAAAAACGGTCAAGTACGTGTCGGATTTCGCACATTTAGGGTTCCGTACCAAAGAAAAATCTGATTCATCAATATATTGTTTTTTTTTTTTGTAAAATACACTTAATAATAAACATTATCACCAAATTTCAAGTTCATAGGTCAATAGGCAGTTAAAAAAATCTTCTGAACAAAATTGTGTGACAGACAAACGGACACGTGGGTGATAGCAATAGACAGGATCCGTTTTGACCCTTCGGGTACGGAACCCTTAAAAGAGGGAAACAAGATTAGATTCAATTTCAGAGCTTGTTGAATCTAATCTTCTTTCCCTCTTTTTAGGGTTATTTTTTTTTGTAGCTTCTGCCATCGGCTTCGCCCGCGTGAATGTCGAAAATTATGCCAAGGGAACATATTCCCGGGATAAAAAATATCTTATGTGCTATTCCAAACTATAATATATCGCTGTGCCAAATTTCATCCAGATCCGTCCAGCCGTTTGAGCGTGAAGAAGTAACAAACATACAAACACACACTACACACACTCACAAACTTTCGCCTTTATAATATTTTAGCTTGTCTTGCTAGATATGAGAGCTTGTCGTCTCTCAAACACCCGTTTCAACAGCAGCTGTATAAAAATACTCACGGAACAACAACCACAATAAAAACACCATCCTCAAGCCACTCACCCATAATATCAATCACTGGGTTCCAAACGGATACGGAAGAGCCGAGTCCCCGAGAGGATATCCACATTTCTATATAAAAAATGTACCGCAGGTGTAACGGCCTGACTAGTAACCAGTACTGGTCAGACTTGATCTACCGGTGTTGGCGGATGCTGTGGATACTTGTGCTACTGATTGATAACGTGCATTTGGTAATGACACCCACACGTAATAATCTTTAGTTCCGTAACCACTAATAAAAATAAGAAATCCTTTAGAGAAGAGGCTTTTCATCCCTTGGATTTGCCGGAATACCCCAAAGTGAGGTGGTGCAATTTTCTTTGCCCCAAAGTTAAGATTGAAAATCCATACTAATATTATAAATGCGAAAGTAACTCTCTCTGTCTGTCTGTTACCTTTTCACGCTTAAACCGCTGAACCGATTTAGAAGAATTTTGGTTTGGAGATAGTTTGAGACCCTGGGAAGGACATAGGGTAGTGTTTATCTCAGCAATCATCTTTTAGGGGGTGTACAGGGGGGTAGAAGTTTGTATGCTGAACTAATAATTTCTCAAGTATCGCGGCCCATATACCTTTAATATTTTGTCGCGTTATATAGGCTATTTAAAGTACTAATGCTACGTAGACCAAGTCGCGGGCAATCGCTAACCTTCTATAATTTCATTGTATTCTTCAAGGCTTTGGGAGCAATAGTGGCCGGTAACGTCTGCGACTAAGGAGTATAGTAGGGCGTAGGTTCGAACTCAGGCATTCAATATAGTTGGGCTCTCTAAACGGTAAAGGGGAAACCTGTATGTTCTAGAACCAATGACGTGTGATATCGACCAATCTCCACTCCCTCTCATAGATAGACGGCCTTTATGCCAGTTGTGGGAATATGTATGCTAATTAGAAGGTTTTCAGGCATTTATCAATAAAAGTGTTACTGATCGGAAAATGTATATACACAATTCCGATCCCTCTCACTTCTGATTACTGACAGATTAATCCAATTTACATATTTACCGTCCAATATAATTAATAACAGCTCGGATTCCTTGGATATGTTTCACAAGGCGTGAGTTCGATCGCGCTGCGCAGGAGTGGCGCAATCAGCGCGCACCGGCTGCTATGGTACCGCTTTCACACGTCTCTACAGGCACGTTCGATGGTTGAGTATATTGAGAATTTTTATACGTGAGATGGAAGCTGAGGAAATAGATTCATCTCTTGTGCGTAACATGCCATGTTCCTAGTATTAGTCACTAAGCAAGAGTCAATCTTAATAATGCATGTAGAAGAAGTGACTTTCATAACATCACGCATGTTTAAGCCGAAGGTTAGGCAGAGGTTAATAATAATGCAAAATTATTTTATGTAGGTTTGATCAAATCTTGATATTATTCCAAGCTTCAGTTCCTATATTAAGTACTAGCTGTCCCACGCAGCTTCGCTCCCGTCAACTGGCTACCTACCTACCCTTCCTACCCTGCCCTACATACATGATTGTTGCGTAACCTCAACCGTTTACGCATCGCACGTAACGGAAGCTCTCAGAAAGGAATGATTTTTTCCCGTTTTTGCTACATTTTTCATTTATACTCCGCTCCTACTGGTTGTAGCATGATGTTATATAGCCTATAACCTTCCTCGATAAATGGGCTATCCAAAACAAAAAGAATTTTTCAATTCCAACCAGTATTTCCTGAGATTAGCGCGTTCAAACAAACAAATCATAACCTTCTTCATGAGTTTCCTCAGAAAATTAAGAAAAACTTCACCAAGAATCAAGCGATCATTGTGAAACCAGCAGAGCCTAGCTCTTAATTATGGACTTACTGAAGCGAAGTGGACCGCAGCCGGATCACTGAGTACCATTTTGTAGCCATTAATTCTAATAAAGTTAAAAAGAAAGAAAAAGTGGCTGAGAGCAAAAGAAAGTGAATAAAATTCTGTTATTGTTGCTGCTTTTGATGGCTGATGTAATAATGGAGTTATGATTTTGTGCTATATTTTTTTTTGTAATTTTTCTTAATCTTATTGAGGTGAGCTACGGACTAAACTACTAACGGAATTGATTTTATTGCAAAATATTTATATCGAGAATTAAAAGCTTACTTATTATTATTTATTATCATTTATCGTAAACCACAAAAAACATAGAGGTCAAACTTTTACAAAAACAAGCGTACAATGGGCAGTCTTATCGCACTAGGCGATATCTTACAGACAAACTTTGGATAGACTGAACAATTAATTGACTTACTTAATAAATAAAAAATACAATATTGGAACAATTCTGCTCATAGTCCTAGGCCTGATTGCAGAAGACAAAAGAAAAAAAAAACTTAATAAATAAAGAAAATAACGTGAATATTAACTTTTTGATGATTTTACCAAAGAAAAATATCCTGCCAAGTGAAAAAACAACACCTTGATTTTTAGAAAAGCTCTCTACTATACATAAATGTGAAATTAAATCTGATTAGTTATGGAGGAAGACATTAGGAAGATTTACAAGTTTTTATTCTGGAAAATTACCCGTTCGTTCGGGTATGTAAGAAACAGGTGGAGCTGTCACCGCAGCTATAATGGATAAAATCGCAAATAAAATTTATCTATTTAATTCAGGCACAAATATTACGAAGTATCACTTACATAACTACACATTAGAAACTTTCTTTAACATAACAATGAACACTGATATGGCCTTGGGCGTCTTTTTAAAAGCTCAGGCATTACCTAAATGGCTTACTAAAGAGCCTTACGTAAGTAGATGTACAATGTTTGATATCTAATATTTAAAGATGTCGTGTCTGTTTGTCTACATATTTAAAAGAGTTCCGGGCCTGGTTGATTGACAGATAGACGACGCTAAGGCACCCTCAGAATAAGTATAGGGTAAGTCCTATATTATAAATATCGCTATTGGGAAATCGTACCTGTATAACTATTTAATTATATTATTTTATAATTAATGTACACACGGTATATTACATAGAAAAACACATCAAGATAAAAGAGCACAAAAGTACTGCTTTATTTTTAAGAAATTTCTACCAGCAGACCTGTGAAAAGGAAAAATTACATCTAAATGTAGACAAATAGTATGTGAGAATAGGAAGAGAAGAAAAGTGAACAACTAACCTAAGATAATAAAACATAGAATATACTCATAGTATATTCTAAAATATTTTGTATATAGCCTCGCGCTTGACCACTATCTCACCTGTTGGTAAGCGATGATGTGGTCGACGGTGAGACACGCTTGCCTAGAAATAACCTATTCACTCTTGACTTAAAGAATATATTTATATAAGAATATTCTAATTCTACTTCCTTATCCTTACATAGTATAAAACAAAGTCGCTTTCCGCTGTCTGTCCCTATGTATGCTTAGATCTTTAAAACTACGCAACGGACTTTGATGCGGTTTTTTTTAAATAGATAGAGTGATTCAAGAGGATGGTTTATATGTATAATACACGCAGGTGAAGCCGCTGGCAGAAGCTAGTATAATATAAATACATAATTCTAAAATGTATAGATACTTAATATAATATAAATACACTTAAAAAGATGAGAGGTAAGATAATGAATGCTCTTTTAATCGTTTAAAAAAGCGAGGTAGTATCCAGATCTCTAATGCTAGGTGGAAGTGAGTTCTACAATATTACAGCATTCTATGCAATCTATTTCCTTAGGAGGTAAACGATGCTAGGTGATGTTCCAAATTTTCCAAGACAGCCTTCTGCAAAGAGCATTTGCTTAGTAGAAAGTAAACATGATAAGAAGAGTCACTAAAAAACTAAGATACAGACAGGGTGTCCCTAGTTTGGTAAACGTTGTTTAAAACTGCCAAGGTTTCAGTTAGTTTTAACACTTATCCATGTTAAAATCCCAATAACAGTTAAAAGATCGTAACAATTTGAATCTACGTAACACATTGCCATAACGAAAATATGTCTAACAGTATTAATAGGTCTATTACATATACAATGATATGATATAGTGTAACAAAAAGATTGTCATTCAATTTGTTTTCATACGTAAACGATTCTATTTATTCGATTCTATTTATCTGCGCTATTCGATTCTTTAGTCGACTTTCTCCAAATCGATTGATGTTTGCGTAACATTTGATATGCACCTTGCAAACGTATGACGGAATCAATGATAGGTGTCTATTGTTAGCATGTTGCATGTAATACAAATATCATCTGCCTAGTCGTTTTTACAACTATATTGGGGTCAGCTTCTAACAGTCATCTAGTGTAACAGGATTCAGCTTTACCCATTGTATTATTTTATAATTTGGAGTGAATACCTATCTGACCACCAAAACCCAGTTAATGGTTATAATAACCCTTGTCAGGCAGAATGTAACTTTTATCAGAATAAAAGATTCTTTTTTTTTCCTTTGAAGTTGTGGCCACATCTGCTGTCACAGTTAATTAAGCCGCCACTGGGAACCCCACAGGCCTCTGACTTGGCTATTTCAAACTTACAATAACTGCATAAATCCAGCAGCCTAATTGCGTAAGCGAAATCGGCAAGACATAGGACTTGACCGCCATCAATTGAACAATCACATTCGATATGAAAGACGCGGTGTGGATTTCCGTCTATATGATTGGTCGATTGATGGCGGTCAAACCCTTTGCCTTGCCGAATTCACTTACGCAATTAGGCTGCAGGTTTCCTCACTATGTTTACCTTCACCGTTGCGTAGAAAGTATATTGGGTGCACGGTTGGCGCAGTGGTTGAGCGTTTGACTGCTGTGCTGCATGTCGCGGGTTCGATTCCCGCACGGTACAAATATTTGTATGACCTACAGATAGTGGTTCCGGCTCTGGGTGTTGTGTATGTGGGTTTATATTTTTGAAAACGCAACCACGATACAAAAAAAAAGTAAAATAAATTAATATAATTTGAAAAAGTCATATTGGCACTTGCCCGGATTTGAACCCACAACCTCATGCATGACAGCCGAGGTCTTAGCCAATGTGCCACCATGTTAGACAAAGAAAAACAGCTAAAGCATTACAGAAGATTTAAAAAAAAAATATGTTTTATTGTTCTGCAAATCTATATAGCAGTTTTCTTACGATTGAAAATATACTAAGATACAATACAGAACTAGAAAAGGCTTCCTTTAATTTTTAATTTTGAACTTTAAACCTCAGTTAATTTTAACGTTTCCCAACCAATAACCGGCAAATTCTGCCTAACATTTTGCCACAAGTTTTATGACGACATTAAAAGCCAATATTTACATTATTATAATAAACCAACTCGCGCATCATTCATTTTAATAATTTATCAATTATTATTTTTTACTCACAGAAACATAAAAAACCGAATTCCTGTTCGAGCTCATCTTCTAGTTTTGCAATCCGTCGACTTGTTTTAATATGTCAAAGTTGACATTTTAAACAGTGACCTTGCAAAAGGCCACATACCTATTAAAATACCGACTTGACATTTCATTTTGTATTTTAATATAAAATTGTAAGGTCGCTTTTCCTTTCTTTGATGATACTCGTAAAGTATTATTTATGGGACCCTTGTCGTTCTTAATTAGAATGTTGCCGTGTTTAACTTAAGAATGTCACATCTCCAAAATTAGTCAAATTGCTATAGGTACAATTTAGTCGATTAAGTTCGATTTTTAAATGTATTATAAATGGTCTTAAAATATTTATTAGAAATAGTCAAAACAAGCTTTTATTTTATAACCAGCTTATTAAAACTAATGTTGATTAGAGTTTTAAAGGTCAAGATGATACAGTACAAAAATATTACCAGACAAATGAGATTTTAAAGAATTTAGTACCTGCCTGTGACTGTCATCTATTTTACCAACTTTTCTGCGGCCTTCAAAATAATTCATTCCTTCTTCGTGTAAATTATTTCATCAACATTACTCCCAAAATAATAAACGAAAAGATCGTAATAAAACCGGCATATCATAAAAAAATCGAATTCATAATTATGTCATCCAACCTGCATTTGGCCTCATGAAGGATTACTATAATGCCCAGCTGTATGAAAATTATAGGCTAAGTGACATTCAGAAAGAAATGTCAACTCATAAAGTTACACTACTTATTACAAATCCTACTACAATAGTATCAATTTAATAGTACTACAAGTCCAAAAGCTAAGCCCACAAGCTTGTAACTTCGACAGTCATCTAGACTAAAATGTCAGAGGTGGGAGCATAGAGCAGATCACGACTTTGACATTAAACTAACAGCTATTTTTAATAGTCTGTGCGCGTAATACCGCTCTAGCAATTTGAAGCATGTGGTTTGTTTTGGACGGTAAATGTCTTAGATTTTGTGGCTATTTAAAGGTGTGATGAGATGGATGTTATTTTTGCATGTGAATCAGCATTAAAGAAATTGTGTATTTTAATATTTCCTGCATCCAACATGCTGTCTTCCAGATGCAATGATGTTCTTTTTAGCACTAGGATAGAACTGCTAGAATTTTGTTCTAAGGTCATATAACATATTTTCATGTTAATTATTGTAAATACTACTAACACTTTCCAATAAGATAAAATAAATTATGTTGAAATCTGACATCATTGGATTATCACATTCTTAATTACAATATATTATTAAATTTGATCAGGGACAATAAAATTGTATAAATAAAGTGTATAAAAATCTTACATGAATGATTTTGAACTGAAGAAATCATTCGTAAGAAGTACCTTGACTAAATAAGACTTCAACATTATTATGATTTATAAAATAGTATAATTTAATTTATTTATTAAATATTACAATAATAAATACCAATCTATTATATAAATAAATACATAAATTTTATAATATTATATGGTTAAAAAATAATTAAAACATTAATTTCATATATTTATAATTTAACTTATTATGTCAATTCAAAATTAAATTAAGATAAAATATGACTACTAAAAATACTATTATAAAAATTTTAATCAGTTGCTCCAATAGTGAAAAACTGGCCAAGTGCGAGTCGGACTCGCGCACGAAGGGTGCCATACTATTATCGCAAAAAATTCACGTTTGTTGTATGGGAGCCCCCCTTAAATATTTATTTTATTCTGTTTTTAGTATTTGTTGTTATAGCGGCAACAGAAATACATCATCTGTGAAAATTTCAACTGTCTGGCTATCACGGTTCATGAGATACAACCTGGTGACAGACAGACAGAAAGACGGACCGCGGAGTCTTAGTAATAGGGTCCCGTTTTTACCCTTTGGGTACGGAACCCTAAAAAACATTATATTGTTAAATAAGTCAGAAAAAAATAAATTGATTTAAAAAAAATTGTGTAATTAAACTGTTAAAAATCTACTAATATGACATGTATGATGAACCTCTCACATGGTGAGAGTTAAGGCCTTAAGAGATGACCAGTGGTCGCGGTCGGTGGCTTCCGACATCCAGTTCTTTGCTGCGACTAGAGTGATCTCGTCAGTATTACTGTATTTATATATTTAAAATTGTGTACTTCTCTCTGTTAACTAACTACACTTGCGAGATGTAAAACTATACTTAATGCATGAAATAAAAGACATTTTTTATTTAAATATTACTAACTCATCTGAAGGTCTTTATCGTTAAGCAATGGAGATCATATATTGCTTTACTTATTGAGCAATACAAGTCGTGATTTGACCTAATACCATTCCGTTAGTTTTATAGGCTAGTAACTTTGAATGATGCATTTAAAAAAAATAAATGGCAGTACCAATTTAATATAACATCAGAGGTGAGGGATTGCGTACTATGCAACGATAAGCGAATTTCGGGGCCGTCATTCAATCGAACTGTACAATTTTGCAATTTTTTGCGTGATTGACAGCTCCGGGACCATTCTGGAGAAATGGTAGCCAGCTTCTCTGGCGTCCCTAGCGGGGATTGAATCCGCTAGCACCAACAAGGTGCGCTGGTGCCGGTGCTTGCGCTAGTGCTGGCGTGCTGGGGTGCGTGTTGTGAGCGGCTTTACAGCTCCGGTACCATTCTGGATCAATGGTAGTGAGTAATCACGATGCGACTCACATTTTCTCTTGAGTACCAGGGGCGAGTACTCTGGAGGCGTGACCTACCGAAGATGGTCCCGGACGCCTCGTAAGGGGTTGCCTGGTATAGTGTGCCATCTTATATAACGTAAAGTTGGTGAAAGTGGCCACTATAGAAAATCTTAGTAGTTTAAAGGGGGCTGTACAATTTTGCAAACTGGTAAATATTTTGAGAAACGCATAAATTCTGCACCCCCAGGCCAAGTTACAAACATTTCCTATCGAATCTCTTTCTACAATGGTTAAAGCCTTCTATTTGTTTGGTTTGACCACGTAACTTAACGTTCAGATGTGTCATATACATAGATTCGTTTTCTACTAGCGTTATCGATTGTACATTGTCAAATTGGCTATAGCATAGTTCGCACCTTTTTTTAACTTAAGAAAAAGATCGCCAAGTATTATGTTTAAGTAGATAGCTAAGTACTTGGCCACAATTAGCGATGCCAGTAATTTCACAATGAATGTGGTTTTACTATGTAATCTGGACAGGCACGTAGGCGGGCCGAGGTTCGCGGTTTTGCACCATCCAGTTACCTAGCATTTAGGTACGGGTTTTTGTGTAAATATTTACCGTGAACATGCTACATGAAAACAGTGTTCTTTATCATAGGAACTTACTCACATTATATTTTAGACTACATAATTAAAGTAGTTTGACATCTATGATGGTGGACTACTATATAATTAATTAATATTTCCTTATGTATATTGAACGTTGTCGTAGTCGTAGGATTATGAGGAAATCAGGGACTTTATTGAGTGACATTCTTGTACCTACACATTCGTCAAAGAGGCGATATTTTTCAAAGTATATTTACTAATATGCAATCATGGATCACCTTACTAAAACCACTCCGGTGATTACTTGGCCATCTGAAAGGGTGCACTTTTAAAAGACTTAGTACACTGGAATACCCATTGAATTTAAGGGAAGCAATTTCCCTGTAGCTTATATATATATATTCTAGGTCGACACAATAGTAACTAAATCAAATTAACAGTTATAGTTTTTTTTTTCAGATGCCAATAGAGTTGTTGTGTCGACTGATTCGAGTGGAGTAGACGAAGTTTTCTTCAAAAGACATAAAATAGTTCTTTAATTTGGAGATTACTTTTATTTTAGTGTTTACTCGAATCACGGTGGAATGACCACAAAACAGCTAACTAAAACAAATTATAGTACTATAGAAATAAATAACACGGAACGCTTACACTGGTCCGTGTGAAAGTGTTCACTCATATCTCACGAGCGAGCAGATTATTGTAGAAAATGGACGAATCATTACAGCGCTCACTTCCTTAGTTTCTTTACTTTTTGTTATTTTTGTTTTGCTGTTATGTAATGTTAGTGTTATTTTCATGTCATGGCTGACGTCCTCCCGAGGTATGCAAGGTTACATTGATTCATGGTTTTAGTTCTTAGTATAGGTATTCGGCTAAAAAAAAGTGCATTATAAGAAAAGGGCCATTGAACCGAACTAGTCAGTCTTCGCCAATAAAAGTGGTTATATGGGTCGAGGACACTAAAAGAACAAAACTGTTATGAATATGGAGCCCAAAAGTGTCGTATTGCCGAGAATTAAGGAGGCAGAGACCGCTATGAGAACTTTATTTCCAAATATCTCGGCACCGCGACATTTAAAGACCCAGAACATTTCTGTTTGTTTCAGTGTTCTCGCTCGCACCTGCACGAACCCAAACCTGTATACCACTTTCATTGTCCGCCACAACTTTACAGAAAACTCAATATAACGGAGACTTCCATTAAACACAGTTCGCAGATTATATCCCTGTATCACTCACAATACAGCGGAGTTTAATGAAAAATACGGCAGCATTAGACTTCCTGCTAAAAACTCATCAAACAAACCCGGCATAAGATTTCCCCCACAACAAAGCGTACCGTTCAAAATACCAACAAATCAATTTACAATTTCTATTCCCCGATAGTTCTAGGCCGCGTAGCCAATTAATATTAGTCTAATAACTAATTTACACCGCAGTAAGCGAGGGAAGTGAACCGGAATATACATAGCACGTAACCTTTGGTCACGCTTCACTGCGCAGGCGACTGTAGCCGTTGGATAATGACTTGTGCTTTTACTGATACTATAAGAGGCTATACATATGAAACTGATTTGTAGTAATTTGTGATCGAGTTCAGGGAACGTCTGAATCTGAAAATTTATCCAGTTTAATCTGTAAATTTCGTTTTTATCTTTACTTTTCCCTTTTCATTTTTGGCATTGCTTTAGGATGTTATTATTCCATACATAAGGCGCAGATATCCCTGAGTAACTGATTTTAAAATGAGAATCTCGTCTAAACGGCTAGTCGTATTTTTTTGGATAAAATATATGTCACATTAGACCATTTTCTTAATAATATGATCTAAAAAAATTTTGCGTTTTATTAATTATTTTATTAATTAGTAATTAATTTGTAAAGTTATGTCTAAAACAGACAAAAACCGCTGGGCGTACTTTAACGAAAAAATACGTAAAATACATTTTTATCGGAGGATTTTTTTTCAAATCATAGAATATTAAGGAAATTACAAACAACTACTAAATTTTGGGTCGCGCGGGTGTGAAACGAGTGCGTGTTTTGTTCCCTCAAGGTCGTTGGCGTTAGTCGTCGTCTTAATATTATAAATCCGAAAATGAATATGTCTATCTAGCTACACGGATATTGAGATGAAACTTGGCACACGGGTAGGCCATATCCTGGATTAGGACTTGGGATACTTTTACCACTGGAGTATGTTGCCTTGGGATCGAACGCAGCGAACGTAGGCGAAGCCGAGGGCTGTAACTAATTTAATACATAAGAAATAAATCAACTAACCGAAGAATTCTGTAGGTTCCTATTCAATAATTCAGTACTTAACAATGTACTTAGTGTGATTTGGAAAAAATGCTTCAGAGCTTTTTTTCTGCTTAGAGTTTTTATGAAAATAACCTGTTGTGACCACCATGTTTATTTCCCGATATGGCAAAATGGACATTTCAACCAGTCACTATGCCTTTTTATGAGATTGTCACTGTCACTTTTTAATTTCTACACGCTTCTATTTCTATTGGCACTACGTTTATAATTTATCTTTTCATCGTAATAAAATTAAACATTCAATGAAGATATTATGAGAGTGATAGTGCGTAAAACGCAGTTATGAAACCACTTTCTTGCTTCGTTAGTTCTTAACTAATCTTTGTAACAACTTTATTTACAAGCAGCTACTACATTAACAGAGTTCATTGTGCACCTTCTTCTAAGCTGAAGGAGGAAAAAAAAAATAGGACAATCGTGAAAATTCTTTTAGAATTGCCTAACTGTTAGTGATTGTCTATAACTGCTATTGATTTAATCCTGGATTCATACACTCGTACCTAAAAATAACTATTCATATTTCTTGTAACACGCAGTTTTCACGCAACATGCACAGATAAGTATTTTTATCAAGTCGATCATGTACGCACATTCAATAAATGAATAACAGAAATCTGTTACACAAACGCGTCTTTCATTTGCAACATCCAAAGATATTAGGGAGCAGTGGTGGCCCAGTGGTAACAGCCAACGACTTACAAGTTGAAGGTTGTTGTGACGTGGGTTGAAACCCAGGCAGGCGCTTTACTTTGTGTAAATTATTTCATCACCACTGCTCTCACGAAGGAAAACATCGTGAGGAAACCGGCATGTCCTAGAAACAAAAAATCGAAGACATGTGACATCTACCAACCCGCACTGGGCCCGCGTCGTGAATTACGGCTCATTACCCTCTCTCACACAGAGGAGACCTGTGTCCCAGCAGTGGGAACATTAAAAGGCTGATGATGATGAAAGATATTCGGTATGAAATTGTAAACTTTGAAAAGATCTTACCTGAGATTTATCTTGAATCATGGTTGCCTTTACATTTTACAAGCACAAATTTCATACACTAGCGGACGCCTCGCGGTTTCACCCGCGTAGTTCCCGTTTCCTTGAGAATACAGGGATAATAAGTTGCCTATGTCACCCGGTGATAGTGTAGCTTCCCAACGGTGAAAGGATTTTTGAAATCGGTTCAGTAGTTTTTAAGTTTATTCGTTATATACAAGAATACAAATCTTTCCTCTTTATAATATTAGCATAGATAATAAAATAGTAATATAGTATACTAGCTGACCCCCGCGGCTTGGCTCCCGTCAAAATTATAGCTTATGTTACTCGGGAATAATGTAGCTTTCCATAGGTGAAAGATCTTTCCTCTTTATAATATTGGTATAGATATAGTAAAGATATAGATTGTTAGGCCCAGTTTTAAGGGCAAAATAGACTCTTCCTTTAAAACAAGATGAATACTTTACCGACGAAGATACCTCAGTCATACTGAAAGCAACAATCCTAATTTCAATCGATTCGATCCGAATCACAACTTGTCTACAAGAAATAGTTGCCTTTACGTCTGAATGTACTCGTTCATTTCAACATGTTACCACAGCGGATAATAACTAAATGTAGTGAATTCCCGAGTGAGTTAGAGAGGTAGTTCGGTTAACTAGGTGATTCGATAGTAGAGTAATAGGTTTTAGGCTTAGATTGTAGCTGTATGCGTCGGATTGTTGATTTATATGGGAACCTGACTATGGGTTTGTAATAGGTACATCTAACCTCTATGCTGTCTGGAATATAATGCAATTAATGGATAAATTACTGAACACCAATATTTTCAGCGAAATCGAGGGTCCTGTATAGAAATGTTCCAAAGAACCGACCGCCAACTGTAATGAAAATATTGGTTTTCAGTCATTTATCTTGTTTTTAATTTTTAATTCACTTTTTGACAAGGCTTCTTATTTTTTATTTCATGCCTTTTAGTGATAAAAAGATTTTTCCAAACACACACTTTTTGTTAATAATTTCTTCTTTGGAATATTGAATAGTACCTACTGTTATATTTATTTATCTTTTCTTTTGTTATGTTATTAGTGAACGGATGCATATTGAATACTACTGTTATATATTTTTGTTATGTAGTAAATTTTTTATGATAAAAATATCTCCTTATTTTTTCATGAACCATGGCCCCCGCATTTTATTTTTTTACCAGCCTATGTCGGATAACGCAACGCTTCTAACGATACCAAATGCATTGATATCGGTGTAGCCGTTTAGAAGTTATAGGAATGAAGAAACTCGCAAAAATACATGAACCCTAAAAACATAACACTCCTTTTTTGGGCAGTCGTGTAAAAATAAACACCTTTTTCTGGCCAAATATATCGATACTAACTACTACTAGGAATAGTTACTTTAAAACTTTCGCGTTTCATAATTGAAAAATCGTGAAATATCATCGCGTTAAATTCCCGTGATATATTGTTTTTCTTCTACTAGGAAGTCATAATACTTTATACTAGCAGTTTTTGACCTCAGATTCAAATATTATATCATCGTAATTATAATGGGATGGCGAAGATGATTACATTGATCACGCATCATATTCACAAATCAACATGGAAAATTGGAGATACGTAAACTTTTTCTCAACGCGAAATTCTTGACTATTACGATACGCACACATTTACATACCAACGACGATATTTCCAATTGTCACGCCATTTTAACCCACTAAATATGTGGGACAGTGTGCACATAGTGTTTAAACATAGGACTATAATATTTAACACATAACATTAAAGGTAAAAATCGCGTGAGTGTTTGAGATTGTCAAATATTACGCGGATCATGCAATGTTTGAATGGGCGAGGTGGCGGTAATGAATTTGGTAACGCCTGGTAAGTGATCAGCTCACGCTACAATCCTAAGCTATAAAAGCCTTAAACAAATTAATGGAATCGTTCGACTCGCTTGGGGAAAGTAGTTTTGAGTCAATCTGACTATAGTCCCCGTCACGAGAAGCTTAAAATTTTGTAAATAAAGAATTCTACTAAGTTACGTAGCGACAATTCAAATCGTAGACTCTTTCCAGTACCACAAAACATTAGACGACAACGCTTCATATCGCTAAAATATTACCCGAACAAGTGAAATTGCTCGTTAGCTTCGTATTACACGTATGTTACCTTGAGTTGATTGAATTTGGGATTATTTGTTGTTGATTGAATTGTCGCTACGTAACTTAGTAGAATTTTTTATTTACAAAATTTATAGCTTCTCGTGACGGGGAGTTTAGAATCAGTTCAAAACGCCTAAAATTCTGAACAGGTTGGTTTCTTTATAATAACAATTTTAAATACTGACCAAGTTTTTATTTTATTTAACATTTTCCTTGGTTTATTTTAAAAAATGAGTAGGTAGATTTTTCTTCTCCTTTCTTTTTATTACAAAAACAATACGACAAAACTACGCATAATATTTAAATTCTAAACTCGCAAATCAACTTTCATTCTCAATACATCGATAAGGAACCTATTCTAGAAATCGCTCGACAATGTTATTTCGCAAAAATGCTGGCGAAAAGTGAAAGAAGAAGTAGTCGATTGGTACTCGTATCACGTCGCACTTTCACGCAGATCTGCGTAGAATGTGTGGCGATATGAGAATACACCCCGACGTTAGTGCTTCAGTTTCTAATTGTGACTTTATTGAGCATGAGATTACTATGTAATGCTACTGTTTATAATGAGGAGTATACAAAAACTGTCTTAGAAATGCTCTCATTAAATTTTACAAATTATAGATTTCATTTAGATATAACAAGGTCCATAGCACTCTGGAGTCTGGATTTATCCCAAGGGAAGACAAAATATCCTATGTCCTTCCCAGCCTAGGGTCTTAAACTATCTCCATGCCCAATTTCATCTAAATCGGTGCAGTAGTTGCAGAGATTACCCCCTACAAACTCACAAACTTTACCTCTTTATAATGTTAGTATAGACTAGCGACCCGCCCCGGCATCGCCCGTGACAGATTACACACAAAAACCTTCCTCGTTTCTCACACTTTCTATTGGTGAAAACCGCATGAAAATCTGTTCAGTAGTTTTTGAGTTTATCGCGTACAGACGCGGCGGAGGACTTTATTTTATAATATGTACTTTATTAAAATTAAAAAATATCCTAAAATATTTTTAACCGGCTCACCAAAAAGGAGGAGGTTCTATGTTCGACTTTATGTTTGTTTTTTTTTATATATGTTCACCGATATCTCCGTCAATTGAAGACCGATTTTGAAAACTATTGTTTTTATTTGAAAGAATATGTTCCGAAATTGGTCCCATTTGAATTTGGTGAAGATCTGATGAAGAACTTCGGAGATATACAACAGAACTCTTCAATAAATAAAGACAAATCTCTCGGAATTGCTGCAATCGCATGTCTGTTTATTGTTTATACGATTCCATAACATAAAATCACGCCAGTACGCTCTAAATGGGTACGCAGATGGTAACGCAAAAAAATGGTACCTACCAAAGACACCGACTTCCAAAAATAAAGTTATTTTTCACTTTGTAGTTTCGTATTTGGAAGTCGGTAGTATTTTTTTGTACAAAAGTTTTTTTTTTAAACGTTCTAATTATGATTAGGTACTATGCCAAAACGTGCCAACTTTATAATAGGCAAGCAGGTCGCCTCCACATGAGACGCCTCCTTACAGTACCTTATCACAAAGATGAAATACCACACAATACTACACCTCATTCACAAATACAGAAATCAAAACCTTCAAAGTCCATCACAGTATCTCACAAACACAATCACATCAAGGAATTTAAGGCCACAATTGTTTTGATTACCTTCTTCAAGAATCAAGATAAGAGTTCACATCGACGCTTTACTTATCCAATCCGTACTTTGTTAGTACATTGAAAAAACAACCTTGTTTTAGACCAGCAATGTACGGGCTAAGATTATTATCGTCTTAAGCTGTTGTATGCCTATTCTATGTTTGTTTTTCGTGAGAATGACCTCTCTACTAGTTTTTTGTTAGGAACCACTGACCCGTGTAGTATTTTTACTTTTAGTTTTAGTTGTCGGCTTGTTAACTTGTTACCCATTCATTGTTTTTTCACAATTGAATAGAAACGCCCTTCTGAGATAAGTGGCTTTAAACTTTGATGGCTATGTGCGTGCGCGTCCCTTCTGTGAGAATACTATAAACTTTATAATAATCTCAACTGACTGACACGCTATAGATTCCAAAACTATAATACCAAGGTTATACTCGTACGATTCAGGTAAAACGCCGAAACCCTGCCTTTATCATAAGCAGGCAGGGCTCTGGGTCGCGGGCGCTCAGATTGGGGACTCTGTCCGCCCATCAAGTGACTCCAGGAAAGACGGTGGCACGACGATCACGTGCTGCCGTGCACAGCGAGGCTCAGGAGAGGCGGTTTTCTAGTCTCCCTAGACATGTGCTCTAACAGGTGTTGCACAGAGGGAGTTTCGGGGTGGTCTTCTACATGTTGATGGTGATCACCAGGGTTTAGTGAGGTAAAAATCCCACATTCCCTGATCTTTTCCTCAAAAGTCCAGGCACCTTTTGAAGGTTACACAAGTAAAAAAAACTCAAAAAGGTATATATCGATACAGCTAAAAACCAAACATATTTTGTAGGAATCGGCAATGTTATCTCTCTGTGTTTCTTTTAGAACATAACCGAAAAATTATTTATTAGTCTATTATTTTCGAAATTATTTATGTATTTTATTAGTTTAACTTTAATTATTGTTCATTTATTTTTATTTTGTACACTTACTACTGTTGTGTCCTTTTTAACCCAAAGGTTTCAGAAGAAGGTCTCAGTCTCTTTTAAAGTCCAGACAAAATCTTGGATAGATCATGTGAAGACCATGTAGTTTAATTCATCATCATAATCTTTCTGGCCTTTTCAACCGTGTTGAAGTCTACTTCCATTCTAGCCGGATGTAACTGAATACCAATATTTTACATATATAATAATGTCTGAATTGATAAATAAATTTTCAGACATTTTTTACACTACTGCCTCTATTGTTGCTACGCCAATCATTCGATAGGCATTATGATAATTATCCCTAACCTTATCAATAATAGCTGGAAACTTGATTATAATAATGTTCTCATTATATAACTATGATAATCGAACGGAAATAAAATCTACTCGTTTAAACGGCAGAAATACAGCATATTTGACCTATAATAGTTTCCTGCAACTATTGTATCAATTGCAAGTTTTGCAATGTACGTTTTCCTTCTGAATTTTCTTAGAAACAACTTGGAGTTGGATTCGAACCCGGTTGATGACAATTAGATGATGAAATAGGAGGGTACATCACTTCCGCAGATAATATAATACTGGCATACCACTGCGTAAACCTTTGGGAAATATATAATGAAGTTCTATTATAGTTATTTTCATGGAGTTTTGTTTGGGATTTGAAAAAATAACTAAAATAAGATAATTATTTTGAGTATATAATTTTTTCTCGGTATTTGAACATTACGTCTGAATCATTCTAAAAGTTTTACAATAATGGGACTTATACTTCCTATTCAAAAGGAAATTACAGAATTTTAGCCATTTGCACTCTTTGTATCTAAATAACTCTATCTGTCTAGATAAGTTGATATATTCTTTTGTGAGTGATTGCAATTACTCAATCGATTGTCAATGACTATGGTAAAAACATGCCATTGTTTGCACACTATACATTTGCAATCACTAAACATAACGTAAGGCGACATTCATTCATAATCTCTTTCCGGTTTGAAACGAAGTGTCTTTTTATAATACATTCATTTATTTTAGTACCAAAAAACACTTAGGTAATTCCAATCATAATATAGCTATTTAACAAAACCGTTTTTTAAGGAAAATAAAATAAACCATTCCTACTAACTGTCATATTAATGTCTTCAAAGTAAGAGATATACCAAGATTTTTGTCAACAGTCTTATGAATGAAGCATTATGTCCCGTCAAGTTTTGTTCATCCTCATCATCAGCTTTTTTAATGTTCCCACTGGTGGGACACAGGCCTTCTCTCTGTGAGAGGCAATGGGCCGTAAACCACCACGCGGGCCCAATGCGTTTTGGTGGATGTCACATATATTCGAATTTTTGTTTCTAGGACATGCTGTTTTCCTCACGATGTTTTACTTCACCGTTTGGAGAGCAGTGGTGTTGAAATAATTTACACAAAGTAAAGCGCCTGCCTGGGTTTGAAGCCACGACCTACGACTTATAAGTCGCGGCCGATACCACTACGCCACCACTGCACTCAAGTTTTGTTGTAAGTTGATAAAGTTTACATAATATAACATTAACATCACGCCTGTATGTGAAGAGTTAGGCAGAGGTGCACCTGTAGTACTCCCACCCACATTTCGCCAGTTACCTATACAATTGACTGGGTACGAGTCCAGGGTCCAGAAAAACACAATAACAATTTTGCCCGAACATCACGGGGTCCCAGCGCTAAGAAATAAATTTTGGTTCAAATAAATATCACTAGATGGCGCGATATGCGCCGATTTGTTATTGAATTGTGTGTAAAATTATCATTTTCTGGAATTGAACATACAAATTGAATGTTCTTGTTTAATCATCTCTAATAAGCACAAAATTATGGAATATTGGGCTCTTAATTTACATTTCAAAGATTATTTGAACGATCATTTAAAATTAATTAATTTTAACCAATAGATGGCGTGGTTTTAAGTTCTGGGGCATTCCACTCAATTGTTTATATTTTTATTGTAACAGATTTTGGTGCAATAAAACTGTAAAAGCGTAGGTACAAAAAATACTATAAAACAAAAGGTCACTGTATTTAAAGACAAATAAACACGAACCAAGTAAACCCTTTTACTTGCAAGTCGTTGTTAACACCATCTATCTATCACCGTGGAACGGAACCGAACGAGATCGATGAACGAACAATAATCAGTTTAATCAGACGAAAAACGCTAGTTACGTCGGCACGGTTTCTTTGTATAGGATGAGGCATCTGTATGCTAGTATTATATTATCTGTGCCCAAACCCAACACACACGTCATGCGCAACAGTAGCGCTTAGATTGTGTACAAGTTCTATAAAAATAACAGATAAAACTTCAAAGAGTTCGAGAGTTTCGAGTATGGGGGACTTATTCATTCCCCGGTCCTACCGTGCAAGTAAACATACATACACGCTCTTAACTCGCAGGTCAGAGGTGGCAAGCGAAAGTCCAACGCTTGCATGATTGCTTGATTAGAAAAGTGGTCATGGTTGAACATGTTTGCACGCTAAAATCTGATAAAAAACTTGATCCTTTCGTTACCTTCTTCAATTAGATATTTCTGTCGCCATAAAATCAGGTAGGTATGCTAAGGTTTTTGTAGGTCAGAAAAAGTTACTAACCCTTAAAATTATCTTGTTTTGCTTTTAAACTTTAAGCCAGGTTTATACTAAACATATTATTACAATTTTAGGAAATCACTCTAACTCCTTTAGTTATAAGCTAGAACGGATTCGAAGTTATCCATAGAAATAACCACGCATAATTACCAATTCTGAAAGTAGGAAACGCGGCCTCATAAAAGTTTGAAAGAGAGTAGGCAGCCCTTTGCCTAGAAGCAGGTCATAACAGGCTAGCAAAAAAAGACAATTGCCAATTTTTTCAAGTATATCTTTGCTTCCACAAAACAATTTACTAAAATGAAAACATCCTTTTACATATTATTACATAAACCACATAATCGACAATCCGCGTCGAGTATTCCGGCCTCGTATTCCGGCAAAACAAATAATTGCGATATCCCTCTACTCGAGGTTAAGGAAATATTGATAGAAAGCCGAATGTTTGGGCTTATTAGCTAACACTAATTACTCGTACAAGTACTACGTAATAACGAGTGTTGCGACATGAGAACTAGTTTGAATCGGTTAAGAATCGAGTGCGTGATGATCAGTTTAAACAGGAATGGTAGATATCTACTGTAGTGTAAGCGACAGTTTGTTATCCGAAAAAAAGGATGATGAGAAATACGAGAGCTTTGAAGTTATTGTCATAATAGCAATAAAGAACTTTAAAAAGTTTTCGGAAATGTTTAAAAGTTTTCGGGACTATTGAAAAGTTTTCGGGAATGTTGAAAATTTTTCGGGACTATTGTAAAGTTTTCGGGTATATTGACAAGTTTTCGGGAATGTTGAAAAGTTTTCGGGAATGTTCCTTACTATTATCATCGTGATTTGTTGTTTACCTTTATCCCTATTTATTGACGATCGGCGCTATATATCTTCTTCCATACATGATATGATAATCGATAAGTACAATAAAGTACATTCTATCTATTTACTTAATCATACAGTATCTACTGGTTATAGAGCCAGTACAGGGACAGCTACATAAAATGATCATGGATCACAGAAGATACTGGCATAATCTTCACACTTCCCAAGCGACAATCCGCTTGCGAAGTCCAATAGTTAGATGTTATCACATTCCTGACTAATAATAAAATACAACAACAACTTCTCGATAATTTCTCACTTAGCAGTGCTTTTAATGCAGTTGATTTTGACATCCTCTTAGGTATCCTATCCTCTCTTAATATATCTCCTGCTGTGATCGCGTGGTTTAATTCCTATCATCTGGGTCGCTCGCAATCGGTTCGCTTAGAGAAGGATTCCTCTGACTGGTGCGATCTCGCTGCGGGTGTTCCTCAGGGTGGCGTCCTGTCGCCTCTTCTTTTCTCTGCTTCCCATACCCACACCAAATTCAAGATGAACATGCAGCAATAGAGATGAAGTTGAGGCTGGGTTAATATCGCGTCAAGAATTTCAAGTTCGAAGTGCTTGGTTATTTTAATGGTCACAAAACGGAAAATCAAAGTTACATTTCCTTCATAAAGGAAATCCAGTATATTTCCTAAGATCTCTTAATAACTAGTTACCGTAATCGTGAAACCTATAATATTCCTGCACTTCCTTGCAATCTTTAGATTTCGCTGTTGGTTCTCACGGTTGCTCGCGAGTCGCGGTTGCTACAACAACCAGCGCCCATAGTTCATGGTTGCGTAACCATGATTAACTGAATTAGTGCAATTAGTGGTCCTTAACGTCATTAAGATGGTTTTCTAATCAATTTTTACGGATTTTTGTTAATTATGTTGATAGCATGAAATGAAGCAACTTTGAAGATGTTTTATTTTTTGTGGTTTTTCTATAGTTATGCTTGGAGTCACAGTTGTGTTTTTGGAAGTCCTTAAATCTCGCAGTTGTAATATTTATTATGCAACATGTGTCCAGAGACAAAGCGCTTTATGAGCAAACCTTAAACGTACAAATATGTGTAAATAAAAAAACGAATTGAACTAAACCGAAATTAATTAATTACTTAATAAACATATATAGATAAGTACTTAGAGAAAAAATAAGTTATTAATTTTATATAGCAAATATACTGTATAGCCGCAAAGTAGCCATAGCAATACTTTAAAATTTTCCTCAACACACTTTAAACTACTTTAAATAACTAAATATCAAAATTATATTTCAAAGCAACTTCGAGAATTCGAGATACAATCAGTGAAACCAGTCCTTATAAAGGGTGACTCAAGGAAGACGACCTATGACGTTGGTACCAGTGTTCCTACATGAGACTTATATAAACTAAACAAGTTTTAACTGTTTTTGTCAAGGAAGATGCCTTTTCATTTCGTGTTTCTTCCTATAATTAATCGGTGTGCAGATAAAATTTTATGACCAGTATTTCGTTCTGTGTGATTTTTTACAACATGAACTGTCCAGAAAATAAAAGATTTTTAATTTGTTTTTTAAGCATTCTTTAATTGTTCCGTGTCACCCTCTCTAGCTGGTATTGTAAAAAAAAGTTTTTGTTTGTTAACAATAATACCTGTAGAACGTGCGTAGGTATTTATTTGTAAACCCAATCAGCTCATTTGAAATGACCCAAGTGTGCATACAGCTGCATTTTCGGGCCGCAATTGAAGCTGCCTTTCACTTAGGGCACCGACGGGGTTCAAATGATTTCAAAGTTAACCATTAATTTGAAAAGAACAAGAAGCTATTGAACTCGATTCGTATCTAATTTATCAATTATTATTTTTATTTCTTGACACATAACAAGATTGATTACGAATCTGTCAGCTTGTTAATGCATAAATATCCTCCACTAGCACTCTGCCCGCGACTTCGTTCGCGTGATTTCGTTTATGCTATAAATGATATTCTTATATGCAGTTAGTGAAAGAAACCAAAAATTAGCTATTATTAAAACAATAAAAAATGGGTATCGTAGATATACAGGGTTTATTAGATTGGGACGATTCGTTATTTGACTTAAAGAATATTAACTTTTAGGTAACCGCCACAAAGTAAAATCCTCCCCTAAAACTTATCAACCCGAGTTTTGAAAAACCTAAATATGCTATTCACTCTTTTCTTTTTTTTTTTATTTATCGTTTATGTTAGTCAGATAGCGCAGTGAGATTCCTCAAAAAAAACTTTAAAACTTTAAATTTTGAGTATCAACCTTATCCCCAAGGAATTTGATTTTACGTACAAACTATTTTTTACCCTTTTCTGCTCCTTAAAGGTTGAATGGCCGCAAAATTGCGTCTTAGTGCTCTCCTAGAACCCCACGTCAAAAACGAAACCTTGTCCAGTAATATTCTTAGCTTGAGCTAGTTTCGAAAAACTTATAATGACAACCTTTATTGTATCCTTATGTTGGTATTTGCGCCAAGTTTTAAATTTATTTTTTTGAAGAAATAATATTCTTCAAAAAAAAAAATAAAAAAAAATTAAATAATATAATAAGTAAATTTAAAAACACTAGTTACAGCATACCATGGCTTAGTGCAGTGGTGGCCCAGTGGTATCGGCCGCGACTTACAAGTTGTAGGTCGTGGGTTCGAACCCAGGCAGGCGCTATACTTTGTGTAAATTATTTCATCACCACTGCTCTAAAAAAGGGTGAAGGAAAACATCCTGAGGAAACCGGCATGTCCTAGAACCAAAAATTCGAAGACATGTGACATCCACCAACCCGCACTGGGCTCGCGTGGTGGATTATGGCCCATCCCCTCTCACAGCAGAGAGGAGGCCTGTGTCCCAGCATTGGGAACATTAATAGGCTGATGATGTGATGATGTGATGTGATGGCTTAGTTGCGTCATTGTTAAGATACGGAATCATATTTTGGGGTAATTGTAGTGAAAGGGAAAGAATTTTTAGGGCCCAAAAACGTTGCCTTAGATCGATGACCGGTCTGAAGTCTACAGATAGCTGTATACCAGTATTTAAATCACTAAAAATTCTCACATTACCATCCTTATATATTCTTGAAATTGCCCTATTCGTTAAAACAAATAAACAGTTATTTACCACATTGATTGATATAAGAAAACGCACAGGACCCATAAGGTCTATATATAAAAATCAACTTTATACAGGTGGTCACAAAACAGCCCTATTAAGAAAAAATATTTTATGCATGGGTCCTCTTATTTATAATAAGCTACCCAATACTCTACTAGAATCACCCACCAATGTATTTAAAAAACAGTTAATAAAAATGTTATTGGACAAGTGTTACTACACTATTACTGATTTTGTAAATGATAAAAGTTTTGCTTGGACATTGTAATTATTTTGTTGACATTTATTTTTTTCTATTTTATAGTAGATTCTTTTGTTTTGACATTTGTAATTACAATTTTTGACATTTGACAAATTTTAAATTGGAGATAATTGTATTGATTTTATTTGACATTTGATTTATATTTGAGCACATTTTTAATTTTATATTAAATTGACATACATAGATACTTGTAGAGATTTTATCTGAAGTCTGATTATTATTTTGACATTATTTATATTATTCATCTCAATCTTGTAACTTCCATTTATTGTGGTGAAATTTCATTGCTATGTTTGATTATTATTATATTTATGTCTTCAAATAATGTTTCGCTAATACTAACCTAAACAATTTTTAATTTCCTGTTTCAAGCCGTTTATAATTTTGATGTTTGGACTGGCTATTGCTTTGAAATAATGATAATTTAATTTAATGAAAATATTGGTGTTTCTGTAATTGAATTAAAGAAGAATAACAATTTGCATGCCGTAAGGCAAAATGTATAGGGACTATCTATAAAAAGAACATCTTATCTGTACACCTACATTTAGCAAATAAACGATTTCATTTAAAAAAAAAAAAAAAAAAAAAACTTTAACACCCCCTTAACCGTATTTAAAACTAATAATGACAACCTTTATTGTTTATTTAGGTTGGTATTTATGTCAAGTTTCATGTTTATTTACCCAAGAAATCAGATTCTTCCATACAAACTTCAACACCCCCTAAATCATCATTTGGGCATAGTTTCGAAAAAATTATATAGACAACCTTTATTGTTTACTTAGGATGGTATTTATGTCAACTTTCAAATGTAAAACCCAATACATAAGATTCTTCAAAAACACTGTAATACCCCGAAATCGTCTTTTGAGGGTAGTTGCAAAAAACTAATAACGAAACCTTTATTGTTTATTGAGGTTGGTTTTTATGTCAAGTTTCATGCTTATTAACCGAAGATATAAGATTCTGCAAAACAATTAACATCCCCTAAATCATCTTTTGGGGGTAGTTTCGAAAAACCAAAAATGAAAGCCTTTATTGTTTATGTCAAGTTTCATGTTTATTAACTGAAGTAATAAGATTCTTCAAAAAAGATTTAACACCCCTTAATCGAATAATGACAACCTTTATTGTTTATTTAGGCTGGTATTTATGTCAAGTTTCATGTTCATATACCCAAAAAATCAGATTCTTCCATACAAACTACAAACTTCAACACCCCCTAAATCGACTTTGGGGGTTGTTTCAACCTCTATTGTTTATTGAGGTTGGTGTTTATGTCAAGTTTCATGCTAATTAACCGAAGACATAAGATTCTGCAAAAAAAATAACATCCCCTAAATCATCTTTTGGGGGTTGTTTCAAATAATAACAATAACAACCTTTATTATTCATATAAGTTAGTATTTGTAGCAAACTTCAAGTTTATTGACCCAAGAAATCAGATTCTTCCATACAAACTTCAACACCCCCTAAATCGACTTTGGGGGTTGTTTCAACCTCTATTGTTTATTGAGGTTGGTGTTTATGTCAAGTTTCATGCTAATTAACCGAAGACATAAGATTCTGCAAAAAAAATAACATCCCCTAAATCATCTTTTGGGGGTTGTTTCAAATAATAACAATAACAACCTTTATTATTCATATAAGTTAGTATTTGTAGCAAACTTCAAGTTTATTGACCCAAGAAATCAGATTCTTCCATACAAACTTCAACACCCCCTAAATCGACTTTGGGGGTTGTTTCAACCCCTATTGCTTATTGAGGTTGGTGTTTATCTCAAGTTTCATGCTAATTAACCGAAGACATAAGATTCTGCAAAAAAAATAACATCCCCTAAATCATCTTTTGGGGGTAGTTTCAAATATTAACAATAACAACCTTTATTATTCATATAAGTTAGTATTTGTAGCAAACTTCAAGTTTATTGACCCAAGAAATCAGATTTTTCCATACAAACTTCAACACCCCCTAAATCGACTTTGGGGGTTGTTTCAAAAGACTAATAATGATAACCTTTATTGTTTATTGAGGTTAGTATTTATGTCAAGTTTCTTGTTTATTAATCCAAGATATAAGATTCTTCAAAAAAAATAACATCCCCTAAATCATGCTTTGGGGGTAGTTTCGAAAACTAACAATGAAATTCTTTATTGTTTATTAAGTTTGTTATTTATATCAAGTTTCATGTTTATTGACCCAAGAAATCAGATTTTTTCATACAAACTTCAACACCCCCTAAATCATTATTTGGGGGTAATTTCGAAATACTAATAATGTCAATCTTTATCATTTACAAATAATAATATTTTAACTAAGTTTCAAGAATTTTGGCCGAAGGAATTAGATTTTTCATACAAACTTTCAACCCCCTTTTTACCCCCTTGGGGGTGGAATTTCCAAAAATCCTTTCTTAGTGCACACTTACGTCACTTGAGGAACCTTTCTGCCAAATTTCATGCTTCTAGGCGTAGCAGTTTTGGCTGTGCGTTGATTGATCAGTCAGTCAGTCAGTCAGTGAGTCAGTCAGTCACCTTTCGCTTTTATATATATAGATTAAAGCAGTATCCTCTCTTTTACGCAATATTGTTGTTATACCTCTTTTTCGACATTTGATATTCTACACTTGGCAGGATACAAGTCTGACTCATTGAGTTATAAAACGCTTCGGAATTTGTTTTATATACCGTACCTACATATACACAACGTAAACATCTATGTAATTTTATTAATAATATAAATGGCTATATGTACGTTTATGCCTGTATATTTAGAAGTTAGGCAGATAATTATCAATCACATCTCAAAGGTTGAACCGATTTGTTTGCAACATAGCAAACGAATAGACCATGGCCTGATCGATAAGGACTTTTTATCCTGGTAGTTAAAGCCCCTTTGGATTAAACACTTCACGCGAGCAAAGCTGTAGGCAGAAGCTAGTCTATGATAATATATCCTTGTACAAAAACTGTGAATCAGCTTCAGACGTTTGGCAAGCGGATCTCTCGGTGACGCAAGTACATGCTTGAACTTTAGCGAGCTTATGTCAAATGGAATTATTGTGTTGTAAAATATGTTTTTTTGGTTCGAACAATAATTTCTATTAAGAATTATATTGTTAACTGTGTTTGTTTTACATGCAACTCAAATAACGTACGTTTATTCGTTACACCCCAGCAGGCTCAGAATGCCTACTTCTTTCAATCTCAGTAAAGATACTTCTGAAATTGTAATAGCTCTTGTCAATATCGGCTCTGTTTCTGTAACTGGTACGGTGTGTACAAAATCTTTCTGTAACTGCATTTCCTTCTATGTGTAAAGATATGGCTGGTGTCGATTTTAAAATATTGTCCGTCTAAATAAGGATTTCAACATCACCAATCATAACCCGTAATATCTATCAATCAAATCAACACTATCCATATGTTATCTACAATATATTAATAAGTACTAGTTGACATTGCCGTCGCAGGCGCACCCTTAAGGCCAACCGCTGTGTAACCCTTTACTGTAATACAAACCTGTTCTATCGACACACAGTTTAGTAAGATTGAGTCTGATCATGTTACTACCCTCTATTATCAATTATTATGCATACAATGAATAATGTGGCTTTTGGCAATTATTATGTAAAAGGATGAAAAGTGTTTGCCTACCCCCTTGAAGCGTGAGTTTATGTATATGTGTATGTATTGGCGCTTCTTGCCATCAAAACAATAGTGTTTTGCTGGATTTGAAATTATGAACTTATTCTAAAAATAATGAGATAATCTTCATTTTCATCAAGTTTTATTTAGGTAAATGTTTAACACAGTGCTAATTAAGCGGTGGGTTGGTGGTTGCAGGTTGGTGAAATTTTATTCATTCTATTGCACATGAAGAAACGTAACGCAATTTCAAAATTAGCTAACAGAAACTTTGGTAACAAAAAATGTGAGTTTCACCCGTGTTGTCAACTAAATCAATTTATCAAGCAGTCGCAGTCTAAATATCTAATATAGGCTATTTTCTTTTTTTAATTCAAATAAAATACGATACACTAGCTAGGGTTTTCGACAGAGTTATGATAACTGAGTCACATGACTGTATGTGATACACAAACAATCTAAAAAAAAAAAAACCAGCTAACACAAAAAAGTACTAATAACACATAAAACAAGATTGACAAGTGTAACGCTATCCTAATTTGAGTTCTTCAAAGAAACCCAATCAATAAACATAATATACTCGTACCACAGTGTAAAAACCTCGTTATGAAACGAGTCGTGCACGTTATGTCTGTAACAGTTTTTGTGGACCTTTTTTACTCTGTGTTGATGTCTAACGAATTTGATTGACCTACTGATACTTAATTGAGATACCATGAAATTAAATTGTAGTTGTAATGGTATTAAAATGATATCATGGCTGTAAAGGGTAAATGATTCATCTAACTCGCTTCTATAGAAAATTACATGGTATGTTGTTTTAAAATTTAAGCTACATCTATTGTAAACAAAAAATAAGTCTCATTTTTGTCATTTTAATAATAAAGTAAATTAATTTTCATCACCTTTTCGTTGATCTTACTCCTCCAAAAGATTGAAATTTTCGACTCAAAATCGAATACAAACAAAATTTGACGACGATTGAGTCATAACGTACAAAAAACCCATCTACAGTAATACTCACCTTACTCAACTTACATAACTCATCTCAATACGTAACAAAAAGTATAAAAACACAAAATAAGACATACAAATAAAATATAATTTGAATAGCAACTTTTTGGTGAGCGCGTTGAACTCTTTTGTATGGCGCAGCGGTATTGGCGATAAAAATGGTAGTATTGACTATGTTGACTACTGTGAAAACTCTCACCAAACATGTTATGCGATATCAAAAGCGAAAGTTTTTACCGAAGAAGCCGATACTCTATGGTGTTTTATTAGTGTTGTGACCTTGAGTAATCGATTACATTGGAAATTTATTGATGTAACTTTTTATGATTGGTATTAAAAGTACAGTAGCATTTGCTATGTGATATATGATTGCTATACACAAATTGAATGTAAACAGTATTCTTATAGTTTAAATTGAGCCATTCAGCAATATTTTTATAACATATCTATGTGTTTGGTACGAGTATTGAATGTCGCGATACTGGTAACTGGGCATCAGCTCATATAATAATTTTACCATTCAATCATATAATGATTCATTCTTACTATTGTTTGCTAGTATCGATGTTAAGTATCTGTTAAGTAGATTACTAAATCTGAAATATGACTATCTGACTCCAGTCCATGCATTCTGCTATACCATTGATCTATTTTGTACTGAATGTTTTCTCATGTCATGCCAATGTAAACTGCAGATATTGTATCTGCGAGAAGAGCCAGCATATCGGCGCGACGGGGAATGTGCGCCCGCGCAGCCAAGGACGTGTCGCCACCGCCAGTACTCGACTACTCGTGCGCAGACCGCGCGGAATTGTACGTTATGTGGTTGCAAATAATATGAAGAATTAAACGTTACAGTCATTCGTTAGTATATATCGAAAATTACAAATGTTCTATTATTGAGCTAGGCTCACCACTGAACTACTTAAGTATTTTTTTTTCTTCAAGATTTTGTCTGCTTTGGTTTAAGTACTTGTTTACAGTAGAAACACATGGCTAAAAGGTTTAAAAACAAAAGGTTGATAGCAGAAATCGGTATAAATATAAAAAAAAATGTTTTATTACGCAAAAGCAGTTCAGGTTCCAAATCAAATATTGCCTAAAAAAAATAAGTTACTATATTAATTTAAAAAAATATGGTAGACCGAAGCCTGTTATCATTTTTAAATCTAGTCACGGTTTATCCAAATCTGCTCCTTAATTAAATTAATTCGACCTTTTTTCATTACGTCCTAAGAACTAGGAGCACCTAAAAAATCACAGGTCACGTTCTCAATCAAACACTTCCTAGATCCTCGTTATTTAAGAAAAAAAAAATGATTTTTAAAATATTTAAATGATAATAATAATAGGTTCAAGCCATCCATTAGTCCTAAATACCTGCCTAAAAATTACAGATCAAGTTTTTATCAAATAAATACATCCTGGATTCCATTATTATGATGATGACGAACACCGATTTTTTAAAAATTAATTTTAGAATATTTAAATTACTTAAGGCCTATTATTTCTAGAATCCATGTCACGCACAATCCATAAACCACAAAATTAATATATCTCGACCATTTTTCTTAAGCCATTAAGCCTTTATAACAGGTAGTGTCCTCATTAGTAAGCACTAAACCTGTTCCCTAATCCGTGTTGACCACTTGGCTGTATGTCGTTTGACCTTCGCCACAATTAGAAGAACCAGGTCTTGAGATTGTGATATTGATTCAAATATGTAAGCAGGTGTTGTTGGCTTTATTTATGCTTAAATATAACATAGATTAATGTTTATTAAAGTCCTTTGGCTTGACTAGAACATTGCCACTATCACTTTATTATACCTAGCGCGTATATTATGATCTAGATTTTAAGTTCTATGAGACTTAAGTCTTCTAGTTTACTAATAATACATGTAGGTAAACACGTACAGTGTATTAGGAGTGTAGTGATGGCTTAGTGGTATCAGATGCGGTTTATAAGCTGTAGGTCGTGGGTTCAAACTTAGGCAGGCGCTTTACTTTGTGTAAATATTTTCAACACCACTGCTCTCAACACGGTGAAGGAAAATATTTTGAGGAAACCGGCATGTCCTAGAAACAAAAAATCGAATACATGTGACATCCAGCAACCCGCACTGGGCCCGCGTGGTGGATTACGGCCCATTCCCTCTCACAGAGAGGAGGTCTCTGTGTCCCAGCAGTGGGAACATTAAAAACGCTGATGATGATAATGTTTACGTACTAACTTTTTGCGATCATTTCAGGAATTGGGGGTATCTAATTTTAATTAGCATTTGAAATTAAGAACGTCGTGTCAATCTTTACTTTAGTGTAAATTTTTACAGGTTTTTCATGCTTCAAAATTTACAAGTTCTCAATTTTAAATTCATAAATCAGAAACCGGTGATAAAACTACACTGAAAACTAGAGGCTAGAGGTATCAACTTGAATATAACGCTTTTAAATTCGTAACCATACATGATACATAGACACTAATACTATAGTTGGTCATACATGGTTTAACTCGACTAGGAAATACAAATGAAACAACATTGTCTAAAAAATAATGTAACCTTTTAATTTAATATAATAATATTGTCTCGTTGATGTCATCTACAAAATAATAGCACTACAGAATAAAGAACATCATACTGTGAATATAAATTGAGTTATTTGAACAAATCTAATATAAATTCGCGTTTTTTCAAGGATGATCATTAAAATTCGTATGTTAAAATGTTTTATTTCTATAGATTAAGCCAGTAAAGATATTAAAATATATTCAATCGATGTCACCAAAAGGATTTTTATTGATATTATTTTAGGCACAAAGTCAAACACTTTAGAACTCTGTCGGTGTATATTTTTTTACCTTTTCACGTCTTAACAGCTGCACAGATTTCAATGAAACTTTGCAAACCGGCAGACCTTCCTCTGAATCAGGACATAGTATTCATTTATCCCGGTGGTTTGTGTTCCCTTGTGATCATATTTTATTATATTTTTTAAGTATTTTCCGTTGCCGTAAGTGTGTCCGTAGCATCACCAGTGGGCCTTATCTCGTGAATATCAGCGCATCGTTAATTTCTTATTGGATATCGAATGTTAAGAAAGCCTTTTTGGTCTCGCACGGGGTTTTATTTTTATCATTATATATTTTTTTGTTGGTTTTTGCTTATTTCTCGTGTCCCCTGTGCGTGTCACAAATAAATATTATTCTTTCTTTCTTCATATTCACGCGAGCCAATAAGCCGCTGGCAGAAGCAAGCCAATAAAAAAACCAGATTTTTCCAATAAAATAAATTGAGTTGAGCAACAATAGCTGAAACTTAAAAGCGTACTAAACCGAGGCAAAGGTCAAAGATACGAATTCTATGACCTATTGTGGTATAACATTTGGAGCCTTAGCAACAGTGCTTTAAAAGTCAGGATTAAAGGTTAGTATTCAATCATGTAATTATCTTTATATACTATATGGTAATACTAGTTTCGGCCAGCGGCTTCACCCGCGTAAATATCGGAAATTATCTCAAGCAAGGGAACATAATCTTGGAATAAAAATGATCCTATGGCGTTCCTTGGGAAACAGAGGAAGGCTATTCTTAGAAAGTTTGGATAGATGTGTGTGTGTGGGGGGGGTGTGGATGAATGTTTGTTACTCAATCACGCTAGAATGGTTGAACGGATCTGGATGAAATTTAGCACAGATTACAGTCAGGAATAGCACAACGAATACTTTTTATCCCGGGAATATGTTCCTGAGGGATAATTTTCGACATTCACGCGGGCGAAGCCGCTGGCAGAACTTAGTATTGCATATATTGGTCAAGAAAGGCAACACGCCGGAAAGATTAGAATGCTTTAGGGGAGATCTTTCCCAGCGGTAGGACAACATACATACACTAAAAATTTAAATGTCCTACTCCAAGGTTCAATCCATCTCCATACCAAAATTCATAGAAAGCAGAACAGCGGTTTACGAGTGAAAACGTAACAAACAGATAGACAGGCAAAGTTATTTTTGCATACTTATATAATGGATATGGATAATGGCATTCTTGTAAAGTTATGTAGGTTAGCAATCACTGCAGCACAAGTTATGCTAAAAATTAGTCAATTCTTGTCGTGTTTTAAAGTTTTTGTTTGCTAGTCATTTACAATAAGATACAATAATTTTGTCTATGTTTAAAACAGTGGGAATGTTACAAGTAAACATTAATTTATGTGTGAATGTCTTGCTTGACCCAAAGATGGCCTTTTGTCGATTATTTTATTAATGACTGTGGCTTAGGACTGTTGGATTAGTTTTAATCTCTGTTTCAGTTTTTCTAATCCATAGAATAAATTTATCAATTAAAACCAATGTGTTTCCCGTCGGAATTATAGCCAAGCTTACAATTTTCATTGATTATCTTCATCTTAGAAATAATATCTGGTATTAGTCAGTAATAACAAATCTTTTTTTATGATTATTTATTGACTTGCCTTTGACCACTGTCTCCCCTGATGGTAAGCGACAATGTGTTCGACGATTTCTTAAAGGCCACGGTTATTGCGATCAGGAAACATAGACTCCGGTAGAGAATTACACTCCTTAGCAGTACTATCCTTGTTTTATATTATCTGTGGCTGTACGCTTAACGAAATCAAATTTTCTATCAAAATATTGTTTTGTATTTTCGCTAGTAATCGAAACGCATAAGCTTGAGAGCCTTTACGTGCCTGAAATAAGTCTTATATCGAAAGTGGTACTACTGGTTTTCTCTTCGATTCGTAAACGTTTCCACATCGAGATTGGAGATAAATCCTTTTAGAATTAAAATGATAATCGGTTTGCAATAGAATCTCGAGTTTGAATGGCTACGCATTACGTAAAGTGTGTTCGGTCCTGTCTCCGTTCTGGTAAACTTGTTACCTATCCATTTAAATTTTGTTGGTGAATTGTACACTTCTGCTTAATTCTTAGGAGACACAACAAACAAACAAACTACGTACAAAACTGCCGCAATAAATAGAGCAGTGATAGAATTTTAATTTTGTCTGACTAATTTATTTCGATCTCACTTAAGCCAATAGTTACCTATAAGGTAAGTATCTATCAAAAATATTTGTACAATTTTATCAAAAACATCCCGTTTTCATAATTTCAGTCAAGTTTTCCATCTACCTTTCCAGGATCAATCAGTGACTTTGTTCCTTGATCCGGGAAATACAAGATCAGCAAGAAAGTTTTTAAAACCTGATCATTACTCAAACCCATTAGTCAGACTCTCTTCTTATTTTAACGACTACTTATAACAATTTTACGTAATGTAGCACTAACAGCTGTAGTTAGCTCATTAAGAACATTTTAATTGAGTTTATGTACACATTAGCTGTATCTTAGTTTTATTTTGCGCAATAAATTACCCGGAAATCCGTCCAGAGAAATATGTTACCCTAGAAAGACGTTAGAATCAAACTACCAAAATATTCACTTTTTTAACCTACTTCCCTAAAAGAAGGAGGTTCTATTTTAAGTTTCTTATGATCCCGCTCTCGACCTCGATCTCACCTGATGCTAAGCGATGGATAAGGTCTACAATGGAGAGGGCGTGGCCAGAAGACGCCTGTTCACTCCTGCTTTGAAGGCTAAGGGGTCATAGATGGTGATTCCATTTTTCAAAAATAATTACCTGTCCTTAATAAGGTTTTACACCTTATTATTATTAGCAGAATTAGCAAAAAGGTAGACAATAGACATGTTTGTAATCAGACTTTTCTTATTAATTCTGTATCTAGAGAACGTGTCTCCGTTAAGGTCACAATCGAGACGTAGAGGGGCTTATAAATAGTGTTTTAAGGCAAACTACCTGCCAACCAAATGGAAATATCCGTTCCGCCAATAATTGAGTTTTCGTCAGGAAAATGGCCAGTTTTTTTTAGATGTAGACCTAGTCAATATAATGGGCTAAATCCAAGTCTATATTACAATGGGTAATTTAAAAATAAATTGTAATAAAAGTTGTGAAGAAAAGACCTAAGATTTAATTAACAATTTATATCCTAACCGCGCATAACCAAACGGAGAAATCGCAAAACAAATCAAGTGAAATTCCATAGTCGAATTTACTCGATACTAAGATTGTATGCCGATTATATTATTAACCAGTTTGTTACCCAACTAAGCCGGACTCAGATGAATTCCTCGCCTTTCGTAAAAGTGACCAATTTTGACGATTACGTACGACTTATGGAAATAAAAGCATAATATGCGGTTACGAAACTCGAATAACGCACATTAATTAGGCTGAATCACATTAATACTGGCTTTCTTCGTATGTCATTTAAAAAAGAAAAGTTTCTGCTTATTTTTTTATTGAACATTTACAAAATCTTTAATTTAAAAATAGAACTTACCATTTTAAATATCGTATAAAACCAACTCGTCCTGTCAAAGTTCCCCATCCTTTAAAAAGTAAGTACACAAAGTATTTATCGATTGTACTTTATAACACTACTGTTTTTCACATTATTCACAACATCACATGCGAACTAGATCCAATGCACATTAATAAAAAAAACTATATTGACACTGGCCGTGAACACGCGATTTAAAAAAAGTTATGAAAAGTCGCGTTCGAAATTCAAGTTTTGGCGGAAAGCGTTCACTCGCGCGGACTGCGCGCCACAGACTGGCAACATGGCCGCCGATTTTTTTGACGGTTCACACGAGTCGATTCACTTTCTACGACCTTACGGCGTATGCGACTCGTAATTAAGCATAAAGATTTACGTAACGCGCCGATGTAACCCATGTCAAATTTGATTTCCGCGAATATTTCGGTTTTAGGACACCTGTCAGTCAGTGCGTCAAAAATTTTGAGGTTTGTGCCCCTCTTTTTATTTATAATATCATTGTTTGTGCCGCGACTCAGAGTCAAAAACTGAGGGTAGTTAAATATTTTGTATAAACTTGGGAATAAATGGATGTAATTGAAGTTACCAGTCATGTGATCAGACATGCATAATGTAAAATTATAAAAAAAATATTACTATATATTATACAAATATAAATTACTAGCTGACCCTCGGGGCTTCGCTCCCGTCAACTGGCCCTGCTTACCCTGGCTACCCTGGCCACCCTGCCTACCCTGGCTACCATGGCTACCCTGGCTACCCTGGCCACCCTGCCTACCCTGGCTACCATGGCTACCCTGGCTGCCCTGCCCTTACACTGCCTACCCTGGCAACCCTGTCTACCCTGGCAACCCTGTCTACCCTGGCTACCCTAACTACCCTGCCTCCCCTGCCTACCCTACCTACCGATCTACTAATTTTATCTATCATCAATAGTATTCTCAGTACCGCCAAATAATGTATTTTACAGGCAACATTTTGCTACCTTGGGTTACATTATTACAATTTCCATAAGGATCTCTAATTTTTTTGAAAATAGTTATATAGCCTATGACACTCAGGAATAATGTAGCTTTCTACTGGTGAAAGAATTTTCAAAATCAGTTCAATAGATACAGAGATTACCCCTTACAACGTCACAAACTTTATACCTCTTTATAATATTAGTACAGATAACAAATATTAGCCAACCAAAAAGCGACACTAATGAGTTTAATTTATACATCTTAATTACCCATGCCTACAATTCAGAAGCGAATGCATTTGTCAACTATTCTTAAATTGTACAAGTTCTCAACCTTATGGTCAATAAGTATGGATCCGGTTCGCTTAACCTTCAGCCTATATCGAATTCTGACGTAGTGAACTGTCTAGTTGCAATCCAAAACTAACCTTTGTAAGTGATGATATTACAGTTAGCGATAAATAAAGGCTTTTATTGCACCCATCAAAAGTTGAGCCTTGGAAAACCGATAGATGTTGTTGTGTTTACTGTTCCGTGTTTGTACTGACCTATGATAGTGTTGTTCGTTCACAATGGGCCTTATCAGATGGCTTAATGTCACCCAAAGGGCAACGGAGAGGACTAAGCTCGGCGTTTCCTTGCGTGATCGAATTCGTAAAGAGGATATCCGCAGAAGAACCAGGGTCCAGGGTTACATAGCGTGTGCTGCGTGGACTCATTGCTCGCAGAACGGATGGTCGATGGGGCCGAAAAGTTATGGAGTGGCGACCGCGAACCGGGCGATGCATCGTTTGAAGGCCTCCCTATAGTAGGTGGACCAATGACTATATTTTTTAGAAATCTACCCTCGATTTAAGAATCTTCAACAAAAGCTTACATTCTATGTAATTTGTAACTTACAAATTTCTTAAGTCTCTTTTTTTGTTGGTCTGAGCTTTAAATAAAGTTTCAGAAATCCACCTTTTGCAGTTATTTCATCATCAATTTTATTGGTTCAGTTAAACTTTTAAAACGATGATTGATGAAAACCATCTTATTTTCCTTAGGCTAGTGAACAAGGCAGTCTATAGACATCTAAAGATTTGATTATTATTATTTCCTATTTTGACATTCGATTTAGTACAATTTTAATTTAACTTTCTGTTGTTTTTAAAGTATTTTTTGTTTCTTTTTGTATTTGATTGATTTTAACAATGTAATTTTGACAACATGTTCTTGCTAAAAGTCAACCCGTATTTTTTACGAAAGGGGATGATAGCAACTGATTCTTTTAAACACTGGTGACTTTGTCACCTATCTAGAAGAACAGTACTGCACCCACTAACTAGATTAAGATCTCTAATGCCTATCTCACTTAACCATGCAATGTATCTAGTCCTTAGTTCATGAATAAATTTATTTTTATTATTTTTATTTTATCACAAACACCTTTTTGCGAGTGAAATGCATTTATGTACCTAAGCTATGAATATTCCTCATACAACAAAAAAAAACATTCGATTGGCGCCAGTCAATTAAAATGATTTACTTGGTAGTCGCGATTTAAAGACACGTCAAGGCGTCAATACTAGCACTGCGGTATTATCAAATTTAATATGAAAAAGTCAAATGAAATAGCACAAAATTATGCATTAAGGCATTCATTAGAGCATATCGCGTTTCTTTTCCCGGTCTTAAATTAATATTTAAACACTATCGCGTTTTTCTTACTTATAGACAACTGGATACCCGCAAGAAACCATAATGCACTTAATGAAAATCTGGAACTAATAGGCTCCTTGTCACAATTATAAGACAAAATGGTGCATCTCCAAAGTAATTCCATTAAAACTCTTGATTATCATTACACCCAGTTGGGCTTCTCGATCTTTCCTGGTGCCAATACCAATGCTTCGCCGCCAACCTCATCCAACCAACCAAACCAAAAGCAAAACTTCTTGTTCCAAACCTCGAACGCCACTCGGTCACCGCTTTTACTACATCTGTCAAACAACACGCAGAAGGAAACTTTAAAAAGATAAGACAACGATTTAATAATAAATTATATATCTTCTATCCGAATCAAAGCCCAATAACGCAGATAATTTAACTGCCCAGTAAATACCAAAGCAACTCGTGAAACACTTTATAATATCTCTGCCAAGTTTTTTCGTAAGGCGTGCCAGTCTAGGCTGCCGCCGACTGCATTCCAGCCTTTTCGTTAAACTGGTCACGCGACATCTATAACACATGTCGAAGGCTTGTGTGACGGAGAAGGGCGGTTAGTAGTGACAGACCTGTAATTTTAAAATAATTAATTAGTTAATCATCGGACGACCAGATGTACGGCGATACGTCATCGGTACATGGTGGATATCCATACGCACAAAACGTTTAAACACTTTTATTATGCGTACAGCTAAGGAGTGGAATTTTCTGCGGGAGTCTGTGTTTCCCGACTGCTACAATCTAGGGGTCTTTAAGTCAAGAGTGAATAGGTTTTATCTAGGCAAGCGTGCTTCACCGTCTATCACATTCCACATTATCGCTTTACATCAGATGAGATAGTAGATAAGCGCGAGCCGATAGACAACAAAAAAAAAAGTTACCTAAGTAGGAGCTTAACCCCGATTTCTGAATAAATAAATTGAAGTCGCGTGTTTGTGAAACTTAATTTAGGCTTCTTATTCTTTCATTTGCTTTTTCGTATCGATTAACTCAAGTTTCGTCACAACTATGTAAGTATTCAAATTTTGTCCGACCGCAGTATGTAGATACCTGAGGCTTTGAACAAGTGGCATCGAAATGCCAAAATAAGAGATTGATCACGTGAATTCTGCATTTTTGACAATCGCTATCGCCACGCTTTCGATGATAGAGTATCACTTGTCTAGGGCATCAGTCCCTTGCATTTTAGAATTTCGACAATCGCCAAGGTGACGCTTTCGTTTATAGAAATGTCAGTAGACAAGTGACATAATTATAATTCATAAATTCAATTCTGTATTAATAAAACAGTATAACTTACTAATAACCGAATACTGCAGTCGAAGAAAATTTAGTGAAGATCATCGACACGTAGAAAAAGAAGACTTAACCAATAATAAAATTTATCACATTAAACACTCAGTGTTCGTCCTCCTCTCTCCAACTTGCTCTATGCTTTGCATAATTGTGACTAACATAATTATTTACCAACTACGAGTATTACGCAATAATGAATTGAGAATTGAATTGAGAATTGAATTGAGAATTGAATTGAGAATTGAATTGAGAATTGAATTGAGAATTGAATTGAGAATTGAATTGAGAATTGAATTGAGAATTGAATTGAGAATTGAATTGAGAATTGAATTGAATTGAGAATTGAATTGAGAATTGAATTGAGAATTGAATTGAGAATTAGAATTGAATTGAGAATTGAATTGAGAATTGAATTGAGAATTGAATTGAGAATTGAGAATTGAATTGAGAATTGAATTGAGAATTGAATTGAGAATTGAATTGAGAATTGAATTGAGAATTGAATTGAGAATTGAATTGAGAATTGAATTGAGAATTGAATTGAGAATTGAATTGAGAATTGAATTGAGAATTGAATTGAATTGAAATTGAATTGAGAATTGAATTGAGAATTGAATTGAGAATTGAATTGAGAATTTAATTGGGAATTGAATTGAGAATTGAATTTGCGTCTGTTTAGTCGTGCAGTTTGGAGTTTAGGCTGCAGGACAAACTTTGGTATTTTAATGGCAAAAACGGGACAGAGCTTAGGCACGTGCAAAAAGTCGCACTTAGTGATGCCTCATGCTTGGATTAATAATTGCCACACTATTTTCCAATTTTAGTAGAATAGTCGACATCGGGTTTGGCTGCCATTATAAAAAAATTGAATATAATAACTAACCTTATATATTCAATTCATAAATCTGGTATTACCTCGAACGTGATATTCGCCTGCTCAGCTTCCTGTGGAGCTTACTCTTATCACAAAAGGGCAGTTGATAGTGACAGTCATGTGGCTGTTATTAAATGAACTAGAATGTAGTTACTTATATAACTCATGCGCTATTTTCGCCAGATCGTGAGCTAGTTAGGTTTCCGGTAGGGCTGCGGAAGTCTTTATGGACCAGGAAGTCGTATGTATGTATTTCTTTGCTGCAAATATATACCTACCTTTTTACCCGACTACGGCGAAGCCAAAAGGAAGGGTTGAGATTTTAGCAGTCTATGTATGTATGTTTGTATTTACGTATGTTCCTCCGTAGCGCTTACAATATTTATCTGATTTGGATGAATAAGGTGATAATAGATTCGTTATATTATTATGGCCCGGGTAAAATAGGCTAAAAAAATACCGTAGTCGGGTTACAGTTTTTAAACTTATTGTTTGTTATATGTTCTATAGATATTGTTTGTTATGGCTAATAGTTTCCTTGTGGTGCTTCAGTTGTTCCTTTCATTTATTATCCGAAGGACATTCTTAAAAAGATCTTCTTCAAAGATCTATGGAAGGATACGACGCATATACATTACATAGAGTTGTATTTGAAAATAAGTTACAACATCAATAACCAACAAGAAGTTTCTCCGGATATTTTTTTTGTAATTCATTGACAAATAAACTTTCCTTGGGCGTCGTATTCCGCACACGGCGCAGGCGCAAAACAAAGAGAACTGCCACAGTATCAGATGCTGCAGAAGGCCATCTCTTAACAATAGATGAATTAGAAGGCAGTCTCACTGTGTTTAGAGGTTTTCGTACATACCGTGAACACTAGTCTTGCGTTTGACGGCCATCTCACCTGATGGTAAGCGTTGATGTGGTTGACGGTGAAGCACGCTTGCCTAGAAGTAACCTATTTACTCTTGACTTGTAAAACCCCCAAGTAGTAGCCTATCATGAAACACAGACTCCGGTCTGTACGCACAATGCAATGCATGTCTGATTTCGAACGATTGTGGTGTCATATAAGTGCCTTGTCCTTTTCGCTACGAATTAAAAAACCTTGCACCAAGTACAATAAAGACTACCATATCATAAGTTTTAGAATTTTAAGGGAATTATTATTTTTGTTAATACATATTACTGGACACCATGGAGACTGGCTTTGAATGGTCTAAGCCCGGACTCTAGATCCATTTATGGTCTGAAACTCTAAGGCCCTGTTGGCTCAACCAATGGCTTCAAATTATTGTGTTCCGGATCAAAAAATTGGGCCTAAGTCATATGGTCTATATTATATATCTAGTCATAGATGACCATGGTAATCCTTGTCATTCCATAGGGCCTAAAGAAACAAACTTATGTGTATTGCATTTCAAGTGCATGCCAGCTGCATACTTACAGTTTCAATGCAGTTGTGTTTCGAAGCTGACTGCCAGAACTGCAAGCCAACTGGACTACGACATCAAGCCAAGCAGACAGCGTAATCGTTCGTATAAGTTTCAATACGTTTAGGTACCTAGCTACGTCAATTCCTGCAACTACATTAAAAGGCGTACGTTTTGCTGCCGGCATACAGTTGATGTGAGAGCAATGGTGGCCCAGTGGTAACGGCCCCGATTTACGAGTCGTAAGTTAGAACCCAGACAGGCACTATACTTTGTGTAAATTATTTCATCACCACTGTTCTAAAAACGGTGAAGGCAAACATCTTGAGGAAATGTCCCAGAACCAAAAATTCGTAGACTTTAGACATCCACCAACCCGAACTGTTCCCGCGTGGTGGATTACGTCCCATTCCCTCTCACAGAGAAGAGGTCTGTGACCCAGCAGTGGGAACATTAAATCTGTCTAATTGATGCAGTTCTAATACGGTCGGTCATTTACCTAGAATGTCACAATTTATCAAACACACCTGATCTTATTTATCAAACACACCAAACTGCTGCGATTGGATGAATAGCATCACTTCACTGCGTTTAAACCCCTTGAGTGGTCGAAACGTTGATCCACGCGAGACACAATGGCTTTTTACCCGACTGCCGAAGGAGGAGTAATGTTTTTATCAGTCTATGTATGTATGTAGGTTTATTCCTATGTGGCGTTCCAGAGGCCAAACGCGTTGGCCGATTTTAATGATTCGTACGTCAATCGATTAGTCTTAACCTTACGAGTGTCACTGGCTACATTAAAATTGGAAAATAGAAAAATGGGGGCTTTTGGGCGCCATATTGTGGGGGCCAATGTTATTTTTCTTCCAAAGCCATCGTGTGGGGGTATGAAATAATGTATGTTTGTATATATGTATATTGTATGTATGTTTAAAAGTACCTAATTTGAAAAAATAAAGATAACTAAAAAGTTATAGTTAAATCAAAAATTCAAAAAACCCGACTGCTTAAAAAGCGAACTAAAAAGACGTAAAAGAAACGGAGGATACATCTGGTTTTGGTCAGCCAGCTCGCGAATATGTATCCTCCAACTGGAAAGCATGAGTTTCTTCTTATTTACGTCTTTTTAGTTCGTTTTTTAAGCAGTCGAGGTTTTTTTATTGTTTCTGTCATTTATTTTTTTTATTCAACCGCGTCGATTGTTCCATTAGAACATCTGTATTCTGTAGAAGGAACAAACTTGGTATTAGATCACTCTGTTTCCGTGTATCTTCTGTCCTCACATTCTCTATGGCATCGCCTTGTTTGTCTCGACGTCCGTGACGAGACTGCTGATCGGATGAAATTCTGAACAAGTCAGTGAACTCAGAGACGCATTATGAAATCATTTGATTGATTTCGAAAAATCTCCAGATGCATTACTAAGTTGAAATTAAATACAATTGTAAACCTACATACTGGTTACAAAAACTAATAAAACTATATGCAGCAAAGAATATTTATACTATGATGTAAGTGTATATTGTATGGCATAAATTGCGTTAGTAAAGTTTATTTGTAAATGTTTCACACTTTTGTACAAACCGCAACTAAATATGAAAAATTATTTCAAATAAGCGAGCTTAGCCGAATTAACTAACCTTTGGTCTTGGTCTGCAACCGGCTTTATGCTGTTCACTGCCTCGTTGAGTGTCGCGACTCTTGTGCTTGAGGTCCTGGGTTCGATGCTTAGCAGCCTAACAGCGTAAGTGAATTCGACAAAGCAAAGGGTTTGACCGCCAACCCATTGAGGGTCTAATTAAAAAGACAATAGAAAAAAACTTTTTTTTAAACAAGCTTCTATCTTATTCAACTTTCGTTGCAAACCCTATCCTTTGATACCCATGTCATGGCAGTGCACAAAAAATAACTAGTCCGCCATCTTGGGCTGTTCGCCATATTGTATTTAGAATTACAGATAGTTGTTCCGGCTCTGGGTGTAGTGTATGTGAGTTTATATGTTTGTAAACGCACCCACGATACAGGAAGAAATTCCTAGTGTGGGGCAACGTTTTTTTGAAAAAAAGAAAATTAGGTACGTCACTTAGCTAACCATGCATTGTATATCCAAACTAAACGTGTACCAAAAATGCATCTTAATCGGTGGAGGATAACTGCTTTAAAATTCAGTTGCAAGATTTGACCCGAACACCCTTACCATAAACACATACATTGCAAGTTAAATAAAAGCTTGTAACAATAGCTTACGCACACATGGTGTGCGAACGACGCGTCATGGGTTTCGACCAATTACATGCGAGCTGAAAGACTCTGTGGATTTTGACTCTGTGGAAAGACTCTGAAGACGATGTGGATTTTCGTCTATGTGATTGGTCGATTGATGGCGGTCTAACCCTTTGCCTTGCCGAATCCACTTGCGCAATTAAGCTGCCGATGCAGCTTAATTAACCCGTATTCTGGATATATGGCCAGTTAATGGCTTATGCTCGCTATCGCCACATGGAACTTAGATGAACACAACTGCTGAAATGGCATTTCATCCACAAGTTTTGCTCGACTAACAGTTACAAGCTAAAAACGCTATGAATACACAAATACTCCGCAATACAAATTTTCTTGAAATACACAATTAACTAATTAAGATTCGCTAATGTCCATCCATCAGTCCAGCCTAATGTCCCTCTGTCCGGACGCGCGGCAATTCAAACAAAAAGTCTGCGACGGAAGCGGATATTATTATATAGTCATTATTATTACCAGCGTTACGATTGAGTTTCAAGACACGAGTCGTAAGAATTTTGCATAAATATGAAGTAAAATAAAATTCATAATTATTCATGGTTTTATTCACACATATTAAATATGAATAATTTCTATGATTCATTAGGTGAAAGGCGTTCACTAATATTTTGGGCAGGTGTGGTGTATTTTTTATTCTTCTGAAATACTTTGAATCAAGGATCGACTCCGTAGTTTGGTCAGGTCAGCCGGTGGGATTTTGGCCCCCGCTTCCGGACGCATGTATGCGTACTGGCCAGAGCCCTGGTATCTGGAGGCGAAGTTACTCGCGCCGCTGTATCGTTGGAGCGAGGGTGCGGGGCGAAAAGCCGATGCAGAGACATATGGAGTTTGCGTCAGCCTCAGCGCCGCGGGGTCCTGGTGGCGGAATGGTAGGACAGGCTTTCTCGCCCAACCGCCGCACACAGGCGGATTTGCCCATATTCGCGGACAAAACTCAAATTATGAAAGCCATAACAGTCACACTACTTTATTTTTCGATTCTTAAGGATTTCTTTAATCCAATTTCAGTTTGTATAATATTTTTAACAAATGTTTTAATTATTATTTTTTAATACAAAGTTTAAAATCTATGTTTTAAAAAAAAGTAGTGTCAAGTTTTAAAAGAGTTTGGATTAACTTTAATCGTGGATTGTGAACCTGGAGGAATGTATCTATGTATTTAAAACTGTTTAGTTTTTCTATTTTTTATTTTGCTAAGTTTTACTTGAAAATATTAGTCATTATACCAAAAAGTTACAAATTCATTAGAATCAGACTGCTTTATAAATAATACAATCAAGTGACATGTCTTAGCTTAACCTTTGTTAGTTGCAGTTGCTACTAAGTGCTATTCCCATTTTTATTAGCTAATTGAATATTATAATTACATTTTTATATTATATTTTTCTTTATCTTTAGGTTCATCTTCTGTGTTAGTTCGAGAAAACATTACAAGGTATAGATCCTAAAATAAATTAATAATCAAAAGAATAGAAGTGTTTACCTACTAGATATGGATATTTAAAAATGAATAATGGTTAAAAATATTACAAACTATTAAAAAGTTAAATAAAGCTTTAATATGCTACTCATGTTTTTTCATCAATTCCTACGACTTTTAGAACGTTTTAAACAATAAAAATGTTTTGTCCAATTTTTTAAGAAAATACGCCTGTGTGCGCCGGCCTCGTCATCATCACGGCTTCCTGTCATTTCGGGTGCCGCAGGTGCTCTCGGGAGTCCTATGGATGCGAAACGCGCCGGACCGATCAGTGTGGCGTAGCTTGGGGCAGGCCTATATCCAGCAGTGGACGTCATTTGGCGGTGTACGTCTTTCATGGTTGCATCGGGAAATACCTGTGTCGCATAAACAAGGAGCCGAACGCCCGTAGCCTTATTGCGTAAGTGTATCAATCGACTCATTCATCTCGCATGTGATGGGTCGATTTGATAGCTGTCAAACCCTTCACCTCGCCGAATCCACTTGCGCAATTCGGCTGCCGGCGTCACCACTGCCGGGAGGGCACGGCATCGCATACGCTGGCAGAGTGTGCTGCTTGGGAGGAGCCGCATCGTGCCATCACCTCAGGAATGGGCAGCGACCTGTCGCTGCCGGCTGGCAGGAAGAGTCCTGAGATGCGGTAGTATCCTTCTGTGAAACAGTCATATCGTAGAAGGAGGCAGCGAAGAGAGGAGATCAGGTACACTCACCTGGCCCGTAGTAGACGTACCGGGTGGACAACGCCTTCTCCCAGTCCCCCTAAATGGTTCCAGGGACGACGGACTCGGGGACCTCGCCCTCCACACATCTGTTGCCCCTCTTAGACGTCGCGGGGGGCTTCAAACGCCTCAGTCCACCCCGTCTGGGTAGCCCAACCCAACCCGAGATCTAAAAAACAGAGTGTAAAAATAAATTACAATTTCGATTTGAAATGAATCAATGAAGCTAAATTATAGTCAGGCATTTCTCAGTTATAGTCTGACTTTATTTCTGCCCGATTTAGCAACAGGAGCACCCTCTATAACATGGAACATAAAAGTTACTCCCGCGAAACTTACTAGTATCCATCATTCATTCTGCCTAACTCCTCGGGGAATACAGGTGTGGTGATGTTTCACATTTGATGTAGTCAGCGCCATCTCTTGATAACTCCGTAAAGCCAACTTTTAATTTGCTCAGTGTTGTAAGATGATATAATAAGAAAAGACAAAGTGTTTATATTTTCCCCAAGCTATGTTCCATTATTATAAAGAATATTAAGAGTATTGAATATACAATAAAAGTCCATGTGTTTACATATTTCATTAATAATTGAATTAAATATTTTTAGGAATAAAAAGAGCGGACTAAAAAAGTGTACTTGTTTCAAATGTGGCAACATTCACCATTTAAGTGTCAAATCACGGCTGATAATCTTCATAGAACAAAACCATAGACCTAATAAATACTATGGACCCGAAATACCTACAAAAAAAACGTGCCTACCTAAACCTTAAAATGGCACTTAAAATGGCTGCCGATGCTATGGTTGTGTTAATCACGGAACACACACACATTAATAATACAAAAAGTAAACAACCATTTGACAGCAGGACTACCACGAACACAACCACAAATTTCGGCAATTAATATGGCGAATATGGCACGTACTGACAGCTGTCACTACGTCATAACAAAATGTTTCCATAATGAGCAACAACTGAAATATTGTTGTCTCTTTTGTCAAATACGATTACTACATTAGAAGAAATGAGACAAACTGATGTTTCACATTCTGTATCGTATTTCACTCATATTTGTATAAGCTAATGTATGTATAGAACTCAGACGAATAAACCTGTATTAGTCTGAGGTATAGAATAATAGGGCGCCTCCAATGAACAAAACACTCGCCGTAGCGCCATTTTGTTTTGATGATGTATGACGTTTCTGCTTGGCTGTGATTGGCTGTCGCTGGCGCCGGTCGGCCGCCATTTCTTTTTGTATTATTTGAATTTTGACATGACATTTATCTCTAAGTAGTCTGTGATTACAGGTACTATATCGATCATAATATTTTGAAATATTTGACTGAAGCATGCTGAAACCTATTACATTAACTTGTGACCACGGAGCTGCTTTTCATTCTGCATCTGCTATATGAACTTATGAAGCCTGAAAGCAGACACAACCCGTGACCAATTACTTGCAAATCAAGGACCAGGTTAGTTTTATTCAGTTAACTTTTCCATCCTAGTGATCCATATGTTCAGAAACATTTGAACTCTGCCCCTAAGACGACCCACTGACCAACATTTGCGAATGTTCATCACTAAGGGTAAAATTGCTGGTATGAATCAACTGGCTCTGCGGTGGGCATGTTGTTTAAGGAACTAGCGTCGCAAAGATTTACAACAACCAATGTTTTTAACCATATTTACTTATATACTGTAAAACTTGATGGCACTTTGAAATTATAATGAAATTATAATTTGGTTCAAATTGTTTAATAATTTCAGATGGCACAGTCACAATAAGCGGAGTATTGTATATGACCCGTCACACCTTATAAAGGGAATAAGAAACAACTTTTTGAACACAAATATGAAAATGAATGGCAAGATATCGTAGATGTGTATGAAACGGATTGCCATCACGCAGAAGCCAGACTTCTGTATAAATTTAATGACCAGCAAGTCATTCCAGAAAAGATTAAAAAGATGAAGGTTGGTTTCAAATTTAGCTAGCTATTTATATTCTGCTATAGTGACTGTCAGATTATATTATGACAGATTTTATTAATACTTTTTATTTTTCAGATAACTATTGTGTAAAGGTCTTCAGCAAAACTGTATCTGCAGCCTTGTCATATACAGCAAAATTTTGTAAGTACCTAACATTATATGAAAATAAATGTTTTGCATAGTTTTATTAAGTATAGGTGCCTGCGTGGTAGAAGGTAGACATATGGCGTTACTTCAGGTTTAATAGAACTACATACATACATATATGCACACCTTTTTCCCATGTGGGTACGCAGAAACTACAAAGCGTCACCTGCTCGATCTGTACATACGTAAGGTCTATCCACACATATCAGGGCCGTGCCCGGGACATGACAGGGCCGGGCCCAGACATTCAAGCTCTGTCACTGGCCCTTGCATAGATGTGTGTGAACGAGATCGTATAAAATATACGCACTGATTGTTTTTTGAGTCCCTGACGGGGCACAGTCTGTCCACGTCCCGGGAACAGCCTTGATATGTGTGGATAGACCTTTATATCGCTTCACTCAGGTTCGTACATCTAGTCAGTATATCATAATAAGAGAAATCATTCCATAATACATACATTGTTTTCATATAACTCTAGAGCCTAAATCTGAGGGCAGGGTGGAGTGGGCGGTTTCGTTTATAATATTAAACATAACATCTTTTTTTTTCCAGCTCATTATGCAGATGGAAGACCTGCGAGTAGCACATTTCAAAATACAGCAGAGACAGTTTTATTTTTTGACCAACTATTTGACAATGTCAATGGAGCAGCAACCTTATCAAAAAGAAGCAAGGGAAAAATCCGGAGAACAGCAGTGGTAGAAAAATCAACACCACCAGCTTTGGAAAGAGGCAGTTAGTAAATTGGAAAAAATATGTTATGTTGATTCCAATGGAAAGGAAAAATCTGTGCCCTCTAGTAAATTTTATTATAACATTAAAAAGTTACATGAGGCTGTGGCAGATATAATTACCATAATAATGACCTGCCACAGCTTCAATTGCACCTTCAATTAATTATTGATAACCAGAATCATAAAGTTCCACAACCAAACGTTTAATTATGAGAATGACCTGGCAGATCAAGTAATAAATTTACAGTCATTGTTTACTGAAGAATTCAAAGGAAATGTCGAGCCAGGTCATTCAAGTACAGGTCAAAATATTGAAATGATTGTGGAGCAGGCTCTCCGAGAACGATTGGATGTCCACTCGCGAGCCTACACTGCTGGTTGGGTAGTATGGAATATTTTTGATAAATTTAAATGTAATTCTTGTAAAACTATCCTAACGAGTAATTAAAGTAGTATCCACGACTGGATAAACTAATGGGAATATACGGCAGCAAAAAAAAGCCTAAACTACCCATCTGAAGGTGCAGTGCGGTGTTTTGGTACAGTAATAACTGAAACAAATGCTTACTTGGAACACGATGCCCATAAAAACAATGTAGCATCAAATGTAAATGATGTTATTGTTTCCAAGTATTCATTTGATTTTATTGAATGTACCGAACAAAAGACAATTGTCCTAAATCATTTAATTTCCTTAGTTGTGAGGTTTACAATAATGAATTGGTGCAATATGATTAATAGAATTTTGCATATTCGAAGGGTACTCAACCGTAATTTGCCTGCGATGCAAAAAAAAGCATTTGAAAAATAAAAAAATATATCATTTAATAAATAATTCTTTGTTTTAATTACTTATCCGCAAAATTAATTCCAGTAAATTAATAAGTTTGCCCCACTTTGGGGCAGCAATAGCAATAATAAAAATAAATTGAGAACCTCCTCCTTTTTTGAAGTCGGTTAATAACCACGGCGTCTCAGGCTGTATCCGTTTTATTCCTTCGCCATTGTCTATGTAAAGCAAAAAAAAAAAAGAAACGTCATGTATCATTAAAACAGAATGATGAGAATTTTTGTTCTAGAGTTGGCAGTCTGATACGTAGTATCTCTAACTAAGTAGTCTGTGTGTCAAATGAGATATCGCAGAGTGCGGACGGCTGTTCATTAAAATTTTAATAAAAATATGAAAATAAACGAAAGATTGTAAACCAAATTACATTGTATATTAACATTCTGATTATAAATGATTGAAATGGTGTGAAAAACGTTTTGTATCTGTGAAGTGGAACGAGAAAATCCTGCAAAATGGCAAAGTGAGTGCGAAAATTATTCTATTTAGATTCTAAGTGGATTAATGGATAGTAACTCAATACAAAAGTGTCGCCTACGCTATATTGCGGTTGATTAGACACGGCTGATGAAATCTCCGGTTACGGATGTATTTAGTTTTCAATAATATTATAGGAACTAATCTTACGTCTATGTTTTTCTATGTAGAAGATGTTTTCTAGTCTGCTAAGCTTATGCTGAGATTTCGCAATCATATTTAGGGTCAAGGAGATACAAAACGTTTTGGTATTTTATTTGAAATCTCATGATTTAATTGAATACCTTTTCATCTTTATAATAATAAATATTTATGTACTATCTGAACTAAATTAATACTTTAACAACAGCTAGGCTATCTCTAAAAAATATAACATACAAATACACGCAATAATTTAAAGCAGCAGCAACAAACCTACTATATAAAAACACATTAGCATAGTGTTGATTATTCAACCTAATAATAAAAAAACATTGATTAAAACTAGTTTTGATACTAGTTCCAATAAAATTTTTGTTATGTTTTTTTACAAACATCAGTTTAGTCTAGACTTTATCTCCAGTATCTGCTTTTCCTACTTTAGATAAACTATTAAAACAGTAAGACACAATATTATTTCTGCTGGAGACATTCTTGTGTTACTTCTGCCCAGCAAAATACTAAAAAGTGGTGATAGGGGAGTATTTTGAACTTTTGATGGGCTAAAGTGCTGGCTATCAGCATAATTTAGATATAGACTTTCGATAAAAAAAAATATTTTATATATAAGCCTTCATCCAGACACAACATTATTTCCTTTGTTGTGTCATAGATACATCTTTTGTTCCATTTTTGTGTGTCGGTTTGCCAGGTGGCAAAGGCCTCCTCCAATCTTCTCCATTCTGGCCTTTCTATGGCCTCTACCCCATGTTGTTCCAGCGACTTGTCTAATGTTGTCATCCCACCTTTTCTGTGGTCTACCTCTTTTTCTTTTCCCATCCCTTGGGTACCACAATTTTTTATTTTACTGTGTAATAATAAATATCAAATATGATTGTCAACAGGGAGATGATGATAGTGTTTGTCTATGACACACTGTGTTGTACGTCTGAGGAGGATGACCCCATCAATGCGGTGCTGTACTTCCATCCCGGCTGGGTCTCTGACACACAACGTCACGCGCTAGCGGGACAGGTTTGTACAACTTTATGCATTTATTGTTAGTAAACCATTTAAAGACACTTTAAAGTTGTTTTTCAATTTGATAGTGTTTTTAGTGAGGTGTGTGTTAAGAAAGAGGAAGAATAGCATGTGTTAGTGGAATGTGACTAATATTTTTTTTTATAAAAACGAAATCTCACCTTAGTCTTTTCCGAATGCCCGGTAGAATCAATTTTTATGACTTGTAAATTTTAATTCTTGATATTCAAAAGTGCCGCTTAATAGACCTAGGTAGTTGAAATAAATATATTTTACTTAAATTTGTGTTCTGATACTTACTCTCTTTTCTGCTAAAAGCTTGTTTTTTTCACCTTATAGAATTACATTTTAATTGGGTTCTCTGTCTATTTATCTGAAGAAACAACTTAGACTTAATATTTTTAACTTAGGCAATCCTCACTTTTCAAAACTTGCCTCTGTAATGTCATTTAATAATGTTCTGAGAAAAATAAAATAATGTATTTTAATATATTTTACTTTGACTTTAATATTTCTTTATTATTTGCGGCATTCAGTCAGTTATATCTAGCTACATGCATAAATATTTTCTTGTGCCAAAGCATAGATTTTATCAGTTATAAAGATTAATTCCATCCTTGACCTTAAATTTTTTATCTCTTTAATTTTATTATCAGTATCCATTTCAGTGCCTAATGTAAATGGTATGCAGTTGGATGTCTAGACAACTACTCAATTAAAATAATGCACTATTTGTAACCTATGGCAATGTATTGCTAATTAACTTGACACTAAACTTGATAAGTTAAGAGGCTGCTAAAACATTTAATTGGATGATTTCTGACATTATTTTAAATTCAAAACATTATTAATTAACTGTGAGGGCCAGTAAAAAAGCCTAACACATTTTTGGTAATTGTTCTGGTAGTGAATTAAATTTTGATGTATTTTTTGCTTGTAGTAGTACATCTAAAGTCACCGCCAGATAACAAAAAAAAAAAAGTCGTTTACCCCTGTATTCTAATATTTCAAAACGATACGAAATGTAAAGTCAGTATTGTGGTAAGGGTCGTCCTTGACCATTTCACTTAGCATCCAGTAATGAGTTACTATCTTATAAACGCATGGTGGACCTATATTCTTCTTCGTGCGAAACGTTTTCTTGACAGAGCGGATTTGGTCACGATGAATTTCGTCCAATCGCTGGTGTTGTAACTCGCCGCACGATCTCTCCAGTTAGCAAGGTTACATGAAAGTTTGGCGCACTCATTTACAGGACCACCAACTGGACTTAATTTGATCAGACCACCTCATCGGTGATCTCTCGCGTGGCCTGTTACTTACCACTCTGCCCTACACCACCAGGCGCTCAATGGAGTCGTTATTCCGCCTCGAGACATGGCCAAAGAATTTCTGTATTCGAGACTGTACTACTGTATCTACTACCTATAGATGCTCTTTGATGCCGAGTTCTTGGAGTATGTTTGTGCAACACATTTCCAGAGCATCCATCTTTTTTCTTTTCTAGTTCTCGTAGTGTCCATGTCTCAGCTGCGTAGAGAAATATGGGGAATACAAGCGAACGGACGAGCCCGATCTTAGTGGCTTTGGTTATTTTGCGATTGCCCCATACCGTCCTCAACTTGTCCATTGCCCCTCTAGCCATCGCCATTCGGTGCTTCACCTCATCCATGCAACTGCCATTACCTACAATCATAGCGCCAAGATATATGTAGGACTTCACTACGTCGCAGTTGGCAATCTGTGCCACACCCGGCGAGTTGTTGTTGCTACGGTTCACAATCATTATTTTGGTCTTACTCCGATTGATCTTCAACCCAAATGCAAGACTCACGCGCTCCATCTTAAGGCGTAGTTTCTCCATTCAGTACTAGTCGCAAACAATGTTGTGTCATCAGCGTAGCGAAGGTTCGCAATTTTGTAGCCACCAATTGCAACACCATCAGTCCAGTATTCGAGGGTGATTCGCATAATGAACTCTGTGTAGATGTTAAATAACAGTGGCGATACGATACATTCCTGGCGGACGCCTGCACTGGGATGGAAGCCGTCCGAGATGTAGTTATCTGTCCGGACTGAAGCAGTTTCTCCTTCGTTCTCTATGATTGTGCAATAATAATAATGGTGTGCCCATTTCCAGTAGCGTATTACACAAGGTTGGCCATTTCACAGAATCAAAAGCTTTTGAGAAATCAATAAACCATAATGTAGGTCGGCTTGTTGAATTCGTGCCTTCTCGATGACCTGATGAACAGTGAAAATCTGCTTCAGAGTTCCTTTTCCCTTCACAACACCTTGTTCCTGTGCACTTTCTTTAACAGTGGGCCTTCAGTCGTTCGTTAAGAGTGTGCAACAGTATTTTGCTTGCATTGCTGATCAGTGCAATTGATGTGAAAGATATGAACGCCTAGTTCGCGCAATGCTCGTGGACCGATGTACACGGATAAAATGGTTCAAAAAATCAAAATCATTTTTTTTTATTTCACATAGACCTACATGGGCACTTATAAAACGTCGACAAAAGGTGCACGGTTCGGGTTTGTCGTTTCCTATGGAGAAGAACCGGCAAGAAACTCCATGGTTACTCTTTTAAAAATGGTTTGGTTTTACAATATTTCCATGTTACAGCATTAGTACTTAGACATGGGGGGACAACGTAGGCCCGACTTATGACAATAAGTCGTAAGAAACTAAAAAAATAAAATAAAAGGATTATATATTTTATAAAAAAGTTAACAAATGTTAACTAGCATCTAGAAGGCCTACAATTTTCACACATTCACAAAACAATCGGTAAAAGAATCTATACAAAGGTAAATAAAAAAAAGTATAACAAGACTAAATTTAACATGTGGCACAAATTTTGTTATCAGTGCTGTAACTATTCTTAGCAAAGGGCTATAAAGATGTTTGAAAACCATTGTAAAAAGTCTAATTAAAAGAAGGAAAGAAAAATGAGATTGAGAATAGTTAGAGACATCCACATATTTGTGCCGTTTACAAGTTACCAGGGAAGCTGCATGCGCAGAAGGAGCTAAGGCCAAATGTTTTTATCTTCAACGTAGTCCTTGATTTTATAATATGCTTTTTTAATAAGGATACGTTTGATGTAGTTTTTGAACCTTCCATCGGTCAGTTCTGTAACTGACTTTGGCAACTTGTTATAAAAGCGTATACTGTTTATAAGAAAAGACTTGCTAGTTTCCGTTAATCTGAATTTGGGTATTACAATTTCGTGCTTACTGCGTGTATTTAAATTATGGAAGTCGCTTCTAGTTTTGAAAAGGCCCCGATTTTTACGGACATACAAAATACATTCCAAAATATAAAGTGAAGGTAGAGTCAGTATATCGATCTCTTTAAATTTTTCTCTGAGGGACTCGCGAGGACCCATTTTATAGATTGCGCGGATTGCCCTCTTTTGTAGGATGAAAATTGAGTCAACGTCTGCTGCTGATCCCCACAGCAGAATGCCATAAGACATAATACTGTGGAAATAAGCATAGTATACTAACCTAGCTGTAGCTACATCGGTTAGCTGCCTTATTTTCCTTACTGCATATGCAGCCGAACTTAACCTACCCGAAAGAGTTCTAATGTGCGCGCCCCACTGCAATTTGAATCGATAGTAATCCCTAAGAATACAGTTTCCGTTATAACTTCAAGATTTTTGCCGTCAAGATTTAAGTTTATGTCATGTTGTGGTACATTTGGTTCTACGTCTATACCTTTCATTTGAGACCAAAATTATCAAAATACCTCATTTAAACAAAAACCGGCCAAGTGCCAGTCGCACTCGTGCACGAAGGGTTCCGTACCATTATCGCAAAAAACGGCAAAAACGTCACGTTTGTTGTATGGGAGCCCCACTTAAATGTTTATTTTATTCTGTTTTTAGTATTTGTTGTTATAGCGGCAACAGAAATACTTAATCTGTGAAAATTTTAATTGTTTAGCTGTCACGGTTCATGAGATACAGCCTGGTGATAGACATACAGACGGACCGCGGAGTCTTAGTAATAGGGTCCCGATTTTACCCTTTGGGTACGGAACCCTAAAAAATCACGTTTTCAATTATTTTTGTACAAGTCGGATCAATGACTTTATTTTTTATGTTATCTGGCTGAGACTTAAGTAATTCTAATTTAAGATGTCATAGATATTTTACAAACTAGATTATTGAGCAATTAAAAACAGATCAGAAAAAAAATATCTTCTCAAATGACACCTGCCTAACTGCCTACCCTCTTTACATAATCTCTCAAGGACGGCATCCGCAGAAGCCGGCTTAGCCAACCGGCTGGCAATGTTCATTCTTAATCTATAACAATACGCCCCATAATTGGCTTACCTCGGCAAGCCCCCAATTTTCTAGAGTATATCGAATGCCAGAGAATTCGCTAGGGAGTACAAATTTGCGAATTAATTTCGCGGAAGGCTGCTATTGCTATCGCGAAGCATGGAATTAAGAACACTGCATAATGAAGGAATGGCAACATTCTTTATTCATGTAACAAATTCGTTGATTGGAATGTGTTACATGCCATTGTGCTGTTAAAATAGGTAGGTAATCTTATGTTGAGAATAGTTCTAAGTTCTATATAAGTCGATGAAATATCCCCGTTTTAGTGCAGTAAAAAAAATAAAAAAAACTATGGAATTCCTGAGAAACTACTGATGGTTGACGCGATTCTATTTACATCACACCGACATCCAAGCGATTTTACTAACGACAAAATTTTCTTAGATAATACTTGTACGATCTTCTTCTTCTTCTCGTATTGATAAACTCAAATATGGTTTCAACTACTCTCAAATTTGTCTGACCAGTATGCAGGTACCTGGACAGCTCTGTCATTCGCCACGTTCAGATCTTGAAAGGTGCAGGCGGCTAGGGACGAAGGGTAGCCAAGGAGGTGGGGCATATCCTGCGAGGGTCCCACACACTGGCACTGTGTTTGAGATGGGTCCATTTGGCCAGGTTTTTTCTACAGCGACCAACCTGGGCCCGCAATCGGTGTAGGGATTTCCATATTGGCCACTGCAGATCGTGTCCAGGGGACAGATGCTCTGCCGGATTGATGAAGGGGCAGGGTGTGTTTTTCCACAGCTTGCATCTCTCGTCAGATGCGCTGGCTTCCGAGGAAATCGTATGTGTCAGGAAGCTTTTGCTGCTTTTTAGGCGTGCAGATTGGAGTTGATGTTCTTATAGGGGACTGTCTCTTCTTGTTTTCTCTTCTCGATGCGGCTGTCTACTACGCGGCGAACATCTGGTGGAGCTAAACCCGCCAGTGGATACAACATCACAAGAGAGGGAGCTATGTCGACTTCTCTAATGTTGCCGATCGACGCAATTTGAATTGCATCGGTCCATCACAAAGATCACTCACTGTGCATGTTTGAATCGCAGACGCACTTGACCGGATTTTAAACAATCAGTCAGCTGCATTATTATTCTAATACCTGATTATATTATTCAACAATTAAGCTCTTCAATGTCACATCCGTAATTCACAAACTCACTATCCAAGACCTGAATACAACACTTTATTATAACCATGTCTGTGTCTTTTTTAACTCTACCAGCCTGTGGAATGTACAACCTGTTCAGAACACATCAGTTATGTGAACGAGCGTAGTTCCTAACTGGTTTTAATTGCGTAATATGTAGGCAGGCAGATCAAAATTCAATTAGGTGCTAGTAGCGATTGTAATTTAGTTATACGTGTGCCTAATGTGCTTCTAAACACCAGTTATGAAGGAAGGTATAGCTCATATGCTGTCTTATATAGCTATGGGTCATGTAATGTTACTAGCTAGACGTTTTTTAGGGTCCCGGCAACAGGGAACCCTTATAGTTTTGCCATGTCCGTCTGGCCCTCCGTCCGTCTGCAGTTTAGCTCAGAGACTCTTAGTACTAGAAAGCTGTGATTGGGCATGGATATACATATTAACCCCACGTATGCCACTAATTAGCGAAACAATAGAAATTGAGAAAAGTCATTGTGTCTCGCGTAGATCTGCTAGGTGATAGGCCATTCAATAATATTAAGGGTATGTCAAAACGGGGAACGCAGACTCCGGCAGGGCGTCCTTAGATGTACGCACAATGAAAGTAAAGCCAAAACGTTTAGTGCGTTAGGGTGGGATGTCGACCATGTGCCGATGGGACATCGCCGTACGTCTTCGTCTTGGTCGTCTCAAAATGTAACCGATAAAAACCGACAAGCTGATGGCGTCTCGGCGACGATGTTCAAGGCTCTGGAGCGTTGGCTCGACCAGAGCCTCATTGCCGATGAGCTTCTTGGCCCGTTTTTTGATCTAGATATTCCTTTTGAAAACAAATAATTTCACTTTTCACAAGAAGCTATAATATTTCGAAGGAATGCAATTTTCGCCACGAAAATTTACGCAAGCTCTTCGCCCTGCTTAGCGCCTAAGGCGATGTAGAATTAGGAATAATAGCTTTCGAAGCTTATCAATCATTTGCCTTATTCCAATTTATTAGTGATACTGTAACTACGAAACTTACAATATTGGTTTACTAGGGGTAAACTAACTATTAACTATTGGAATGATTTCACTGGATATTGCAACTGATGCAGAATTAGGAATAATAGCTTTCGAAGCTTATCAATCATTTGCCTTATTCCAATTTATTAGTGATACTGTAACTACGAAACTTACAATATTGGTTTACTAGGGGTAAACTAACTATTAACTATTGGAATGATTTCACTGGATATTGCAACTCGTCTGCCTTCTAAACATTTAAATGAATGACATTTTCTAATTCACGGCAATACTACTTGAATTCTTATGTAAGTTTGCTAATGAGCTAAAAATGTGGAATTATTATTGATCGAATCCTCTAAAGGTGTCAAGTAAGGTCAACCGAGCTTATTTATAGATTAGACCGCGCCAACGCTTTCTTTTTATCTGTTCATGGAAAAAACCGGCCAAGTACGAGTCGGTCTCGCGCACGAAGGGTTCCGTACTTGGTACATTGCGGTTTACGATTTATTATTATTATATACTTTATTTTACACCACAAGAAAACACACAGGACAAACTTTCACTGAAATTATGGAGAACAGTCATACGTTAACGAAGGCGGATTAATTCAATTGATGCTTTTACTGTAGACTGGTCCACATTCAACTTGTTTTATGCTTTTCCTCCATTTTTACAAGTGTACAATGGGCGGTCTTATCGATTTATGTCGTATTAAAAAAAAACTACTTACTAGATCTCGTTTAAACCTTTTTTCGGTGGAAGTTTACATGGTAATGTACATCGTATATTTTTTTTTTGTTTTATCATTCTCTTATTTTAGAAGTTACAGGGCGGGGCACATTTTACTACTTTGGAAATGTCTCTCGCGCAAACTATTCAGTTTAGAAAAAAAAACCTCAATATCATTTTTGAAGACCTATCCATAGATATAGATTTTATATTTTTATCCACAATACAGGATCACGGGACATTTTTTTATATTTTTATAATAATAAATAAAATAATTACTCGTCAGAAATAGGATCACATGAGAAGCACCACTTTCAAAGAATTAACAAAATCGGTTAACCTAGTAAAAAGTTACCTAGTTAAATTAGTTGAGGAGAAAACATAATAAAAATACAGTTGAATTGAGAACCTACTCCTTTTTGAAGACGGTTAAAAATATTCGGTTTCTGTGGAATACGGCCACGGGAACAAAACCGCGCAGTTATTAGTTGGCTCATTCGACATCTTATGAGAAGAGATAGTTATGGAAAAGGTTATGCGCCTATTCGATTCAAGAATATTATCTTTTATCAGGTCGTGGGCGCGGCGCACTGCATCAAGACGTTGTTCTCCCAGCCGGTCGCTATCACATTGCAGAGTGGCAAGTTCATCATCAGGGAATATGGCAGATATATATTGGTAAGTATACGAATGGGTACGGAATAACGAGTAGGAATACAAATACAAACTCGATTCTCATAAACTCTTTCTTTTTTGTATTACAGTACAGACATAGCAGCCTTGTATGATAGCTGAATTGGCTCGCAAACCTCAATAGAATGCTTCGTTTGTGTGTTCTAATTTCAGGTTCCTTAATGCGCCGATGCAAGGGCGGATATAAGGAGGGGGGCACGGGGGCAGGTGTGTCCCCCAGACGGTATTTTGTGTACTGTGGAGATTTCATCAGAGTTATATATGAATTAAATAACAGAAAGAACATTAGTGAAGCTCTTGTCTTTCATAAACCTTCCTATACATACTTGAACTTGTAGAAATAAGCTTGAAGTATGATACTTCAAGTTGTTTTCTAACAGTTATTGTTGATTTTTTTGCCCGTCCGCCTCTTGTGCCCCTCCCAGAAAAAAAAGTCCTGGGTCTGCCCTTGCGCCGATGTAAACTATGACTGTACATTGTGCTACGGTTTAACTGAGACGATCCCTGAGATAGGTGCGCGTGCGCAATGTGGAAAGAGTTTTTGCAAATGATTGAGCTCTCGCGTTACGTTACCACACAACGCCCTGCTTACTTCAGGTACCGTTTCAGTTAAATTAAGCCTGTAACATACTTCTACAGGCAATAGGCAGCGACAGGAACATCCCAGACTGGGTGCTAAAGAACCGCGCGAATCTGCTCACCTCCATGATCAAGGTCTACCACGGCGACCTTCAGGTCCTGGCCGGTCAGATGGAGGACCAACGACGGCTCTCGGAGAAGCTTTACCAAGTCTTCGAGACGTATCTACCGGTGCTGCAGTATGGGTGCCATATCTTTCAGAGGGTGCCGATGTTGACTTTGCCGAAGGTAAGAATTTCTGCATCAACACTTTTTGTATTAAAATTTAGTTTCTTGAGTACAGGATATAAAGTAGATTACTCAAACAGCAACACGACACGTAATAGGTAAGGTTCTGGGTTTGTACACCTGGTGGGCACGGATGTAGTTAATATGCATTTTAAGAAGAGGGTAATAGTACATTATGGTACAAGTGTGTAATGTTGGTGAATACCGCTGAGGCACCATTGAGACCCGAGCCGTTAGGTGAGGGTCTTAAGAGAGCCGAGGACGGTAAACATCAATACACACGTGTATCATACGATATTTTTCAACACACTTGTGAAGAAAATAATACTAAAAAACATTTTCAACAGTGAAAACGAGTTGTGAAAAATTTCTCGCAATGGCGGAAAAAATAATCAGTTTTCCTATGCGCGCGCATCTAACAATGGCGATCGGCCATATACTAAAAGAATGAGAGAAAGAGATTATTTTGTTTTGGCTTTTTAAGTTATCTTTATTACAGAGAAAAACATACGTTAGATTTGAGTGAAAGTTTTATTTATTAAAAACGTACAAGTTGAAATTATCACGAAGTTGCATGAAAGAGCAAGCAATAGGTACATTAATTTATTTGTACAATTGAGCACGATATTTTTTGTATCGAAACTTTTTTAAGAACAATGCAATGCAAATGCAATCAATAAATTAAAAAAAAAGCTCTCTCACTTGTGAATAATAGCAATGAAAATGTCACAGTTTGATTACAGGTGTCATTATGTGCCTAATTGCGGTGAAATTAGAGCCACTTTTTAAGCAAGTGTGTTGAAAAGAAAAATATTCTATTGGGCTAAAATAATCATCACTGTTCATCCTATTTATTACAAGCTTTATTTATTTTAAGCTTGCAAGTTAAATTTTAACAATTGCCCGGTATTATTCGATTGAGCTAAAATTTTGCAATCACGTCTGTTTCTTGTGACAATGGAGTTTTATAAAAGCTGCTATCTTTTTAAAATATATATACGAGTATAAATCTTGTTTTAGTAGGCTGATTTTCTCTAACGTTCTATCAAGGGCATGTTCATTGATATCAATAACAACTCGTCTAAGTAATCGTAGTAACTCTTAGATATCCTTTATACCGATAGCAAGGTACACTGAGGTGCTTCGAGTGTGTTTATTCAACGCTTATCATTCACTGTGCAAATAATATGAAGTGTAACAGTTTCTGAAGTGAGCGCTACTGTCTCTACACCGAATGTAGTAGCGGAAAGATATGATGTGAAAATGATTTGTGTACAAAGGCTAGAATGGCATAACGTATGCCAAATTCCATGTTACTTTGCCTGTTTTTAGCGTTCCGTAACTCGAAAGGAAAAAACGGAACCCTTATAGGATCACTTTGTTGTCCGTCCGTCTGTCTGTCAGTCAAGACCCTTTTTCTCAGGAACGCGTGGAGGTATCAAGCTGAAATTTATATCAAATACTCAGGTCCCTTAAAGCTGTGAGAAAATCAAACTTCTAAGCAATCAAAAGATACAGCTATTTATGCCGCAAATTTTCGACACCCGCAAGGGAATCAAAACCTACAGGGTACTTCCCGTGAGCTCAGAATCTTGAAATTTGGTACGAAGCAACGTCTTATAGCACAGATAAAGGAATAATTGCGAAACCCGTAAATTTTAGTTACATCATATAATAAAATATTTTTAATAATTTTAAACTTACTACCCCTTTCCTCATGAACGCGTAGAGGTATTAAATTGAAATTCATATCAAATACTCAGGTCTATAATACCTTTAAGCTGAGATTTATACGGAACCCTCGGTGCGCGAGTCAGACTCGCACTTGGCCGGTTTTTTTTTTCACTTGCAAACATCTTATGAGACTTCTGATACAACACATGAGACTTCTTAACTTGGTCCCTTTGATGCTAGCATCAGCGATATGCCTGGTATTGCAGATATCCTTAGGCGACGGTGACCACTTACCGTCAGCTCTGTAGGTACATTTGACATCCAAAAAGATTATGATCCATGTCTGTTGATAATTACAGTTCAAAATTACGTTTCCTGGTCTGCTAGATTAAGAATTACCAAGCTTTTTTACCATATAAAATAATATGTTTCGACTATTTCAGAGCGCAACATCAGTATACATGGAGTCGATGCAAATCCTAGAACATTGTAGGAAAAGCAAAGGCGTATTAGGCGGCGTTATTTTATACAACAACAAGTAAGTCTTTACACTCCTATTTTTAACCAACTTCAAAATGGAGGAGGTTCAATTCGACAGTTTTTTTTTAAATTTTTGTTGCCTTAAAACTTTTTACTGGGTTAACCGATTTTAATGATTCGTTTATCTCATGTGGTCCCATTTAAATTTGATCAAGAATTTGTTGAAGAACTTCGGCGATATACAACAGAACTCTTCAATAAATGACGGCAAATCTCATGGGATTGCTGCAGTCGACTGCCTGTTTATTGTTTACACCCATTCATAACATAACGTCACGCCGGTACGCTCTAAAGGGGTACAAATCACCCTGGTACACTCTAATTTCACTGGTTGTGTTTAAGTTTCATGTTATTCGGGTAATCTATTCTGGCATAACTGTGGGCATTATAGATATGTATCACAACAAAAAAGTGAAAAATAAAAACTATTTACAAAAAATACACCGAATAACCGAACGAAAAAACAAAAGCATGAATACTGACTTTAGTAGTGTTTTTATTTGGCAGTTGGTTGTAACCTTGGTAAAAAAAAGAAATGCTTTTACAATGTCGGGAGCTACTGATACGTCCTTTAAAAACTTGACGACAATCTTTTCATTAAATAACATTACTTTAAATCTATTCTGTACAATTTAATTTATAGCTTAAAGCTCTGGCCAAACTTAACTATTCCTGAACGGGCAGCGAATCAATTTTTCCTAGCACCGACTGTTTGACTTAACTCGTATACTTGTGTTCTTTCCTCTTCATTAAAACAATAAAGCGCGCAATCGCGTCTCGCGCGGTATTTGCCTCAATGTGGCCAGAGGTTTAATTTGTAGTTTAGTTCGAGTTTTACTTCGTAGTTCGTGCTGCTACCAATACAGAACAAGCAAATAACAACATTACCCATCTTTTCTCAGAATAATCTCCACACAGTTACCACCAGGCCTGACCTCCTACCTTACCGTGGTAGACCCCTACAGGATAAAATCGCCCGCCGAGACCCTGGACACGGAGACGCCCTTACCTTTAGGTGCCCAGCTCCTGGTGGTCTACGTGGGCAAAAAGCTGTATGATAACCTGAAGAAGCAGGTCGAGAAGATACAGGAGTTCCAGCAGAATGGGGAGGAGATGATCGCAAAGTTTAAAAAGGTCAGTTGTGTATGTTAGACATACACAGAAGTTATTGATGACGTTCTTCAGAAATGCCTGATGCGTACTATTCACAACCGGCGTGCGCGTATGATAAATACCTTTTTTCCAATAATTCAACTAACTTCCTAAACAAAACAGTACAAAGTGAAACATAACTTAAAGTTCGGCAGTCGATGTTTCTGGTTTTGTTTTCCAAATTGGTTCATAATTGATGGGTTTCTGAGATAACAAACATAAAAAATAATAAAAATAAAATACCTAGTTACAACCAAATTGAGGAACTCATCCTTTTTTTTGAAGTCGGCTAAAAATCTATCAATGTGTACGAAGCAAAAAGAGTTTGTACTTTGTAAGCATCGTAGCAAGTAAGTAGCTTTCTGTAGTTTTTGTCTCCCACCATGGGAAAAAAGGCGTTAGTAAGTATTTAATCTAAAAAATCTCGAACTTTTTCATAGAACTTTTTGTTTATGGCAATGAAAACGGCACATATTAAAACGTTATGGAGTAATGGTTGCACTGAGTCACATTGCTCTTATCAATTTTATAGTATTTTTATGACTATTCATTGATAACGACACAGTGCACTCGTCCGTCACATTTTCACTTTTTAGGGTTCTGTACCCAAAGGGTAAAAACGGGACCCTATTACTAAGACTCCGAGGGCCGTCTGTCTGTCCGTCTGTAACCAGGCTGTATCTCATGAACCGTGATAGCTAGGCTGTTGAAATTTTCACAGATGATGTATTTCTGTTGCCGCTATTACAACAAATACAAAAACAGAATAAAATAAAAATTTAAGTGGGGCTCCCATACAACAAACGTGATTTTTTTGCGATAATGATAAATGATTTTATTTCTGTAAGTTGGTTTATACAAACACTTTTACATGTCGAACATATTTTTTAAAACTAGGTGAGGTCGGCGTTTCCTATCTGACTACTCTGAGAAGAAAGGCCGAAACAAACTCAGAGGTCACAGTCTCTTTTAAAGTCCAGACAAAATATTGGTTAGATCATGTGAAGACCATGTAGACTGATGTCTGAAATGGTCTTTTGAGGAAAGAACCAGCCAGATTGAGTGGACCTGTCCAGTCAGTGCACGCATTTGTCAATAACCGAGCAGCTCAACTCAGAATTTAAGGAGCTCAACGATTCGACGAACAATACCAAAGAAAGGACATTCGGGTAGGCCGCATAAACTACTCAAACTGCCAGACCATGATTAAAACTAAGATAAATATAAATTAAAATAAAAAAGAATGATCCACATAGTCTTCACACTCACAATAATTAATATAAAATAATATAATACTTTAAAAAGTAAATATTCTTGTCATTGCAAGAAAACCATAAAAACAAAAACAAAATTCACGGTGCAAAATATAATAAAAAAAACAAAATTAATTGGAGCAGCTCAATCCCAAGCCTTTTTGTCTTCAAGGTAATCTTTAGTTGTATAAAACGCTTTCTGGCACAATTTACGTTTAATAAAAGATTTGAATTTATTAAGACTTAGATGTTGTACGTGGCTTGGAAGCTTATTATAAAAGCGTACACATTGACATCTAAACGAGCCACCTATTTTCTTGAGCCTTGTTGTAGGTACTACAAATTTGTGTTTATTCCTAGTATTTATGTTATGGATATCACTGTATTTTTTAAACAATTTTATATTTTTATGGGCATATAAAAGATTTTCATAAATATACTGAGAAGGCACAGTCATTACATTAATCTCCTTAAATTTCTCTCTGAGAGAGTGTCTTGGGCTTAATTTATAAATTGACCGAACAGCTCTTTTCTGCAAAACAAAGATAGTCTGGATGTCGGCGGCATTTCCCCACAACAGAATACCGTACGACATTACACTATGAAAATAGCTAAAGTATACTAAACGGGCTGTCTCTATGTCAGTTAAATTACGAATTTTTCTAACAGCATATGCTGCGGAGCTTAGCTTCTTTGACAATTTATCTATATGTGGGCCCCACTGAAGCTTAGCATCCAAAGTTAAGCCTAAGAATACTGTGCTATTTTCAGGATTCAATTCTTCGCCCTTTATCAACACATCGGTTTTCACCTGCCTAACGTGAGGTAGGGTAAACTTAATGCATTTGGTTTTTTTTTCATTAAGAAGTAAATTATTAACATTGAACCAGTGAACTACTTTTGAGATCGCGCTATTTACATCGTCAGTAACCAGCTGCTGACGTTTAAGTTTAAACAAAAGTGAAGTATCATCCGCAAACAACACTATATCATGGTTATCCTTTATGAGGTAAGGCAAGTCATTAATATAAATAAGAAACAAGAAAGGACCAAGAATCGAGCCCTGTGGGACTCCCATTGTTACCATAGATCCAGGAGATCTTTTTCCATTAACGTCAACGGTCTGAATCCTATTACTCAAATATGAAGTAAGAAGATCCAGAGCGCTGTTCCGGATCCCGTAGTGGCGGAGTTTCCTGATTAGCGTTTCATGAAAAACACAATCAAATGCCTTGGACAAATCACAAAAGATTCCCAAGGCATCGCACTTATCTTCCCATGCATTATAAATATGTCCTAAAAGTTCAACACCGGCATCAGTAGTTGAACGACCCCTTGTAAAACCGAACTGTTTGGTATGTAATAATTTATGTTTATTAAAAAATCTTTGCAATTGCTCTAAAATTAATTTCTCAAATATTTTGCTAAACGTAGGTAGTACTGAAATAGGTCTATAATTTGTAGGGTCTGATGTACTACCTGATTTAAACAAAGGTATTATTTTACTATTTTTCATAAGGTCGGGAAACTCCCCACAGTCGATACAATTATTAAAGATAATAGCTAAACTAGGTGCGACAATGTCAATAATAGACTTAGCAACTTCTACAGAATGACCCCACAGATCTGCAGTCTTTTTAACATTTAAAGTGTGAAAGGTTTTAATTATGTCTTTACAAGTAATATGTTCAAAAAGAAATTCCGAATCGCAAACGTTAACATTTTCTTTTAGCAAAGACTCAGCAACAGAAGGTGATGAGTTTAAGGATTTAGTCGTTGAAACGGGAATATCTGAAAAGAAATTTTCAAAGGCCACTGCGACTTGTGAGTCTGATTTTATGATGTTGCCATTAATAGACAGGCCGTAGTCAATATTTCGGTTACCAGATCTTCCCGTTTCACTATTAATAATATTCCAAGTCGTTTTAATAACATTACTACTGTTTTTAATCTTTGAGCTCAAATAACGCGACTTGGCCAAACAACAAACTTTTTTAAATAATTTTGAATAATTTCTAACATATAAATTAAATTCAGCAGTGTTTACATAAGTCCTTTCACTGTACAGCTCATAAAGCCGTGTTCTACTCTTATGAATACCAATGGTAGCCCAATCACTGAATGATGCGTTACTATTAACGGAGATAGTCTTGGGAATGGTACGGAACCCTTCGTGTGCGAGTCCGACTCGCTCTTGGCCGGTATTTTTTTGGTTTTTCTACATGTGTAGCAATTGGATTGGATTGAAATGTAGTTTTTTTTTCTAGAATGTTCTGTCCAACTCCTGGGTAAATGGCCTTGGCCTGGCCTCCATAAACTCTTCGCTAACCTGGGCTTCCTCCTTTAAACTTTTATTCCCGAATATATCAACCAATTTTAGATTTTATTTTATTTATTCAATCAATACAACACTGAGTTTTTATGATGCTGGAATTGCATTGCACAACCGTACAGTTTGTCAATAAAATAATTTGGTCCACAGAACCAAGAAGCCGAACGCGAGAAACAGCGCGAATTTCCCCAAACGGGGATGAAGCGAGACAAGTCCCTACTCTTCACCGCCGTCCCTGAGGAAGACCACACCATGATTTCACCCCCAAGCCGGGAAGAACGGAACCCCGACGAGGAACGAGAGAGGAAACCACCTTCCATGCCAGACGTCGTGCCTTTCACGAACAAACCTAGACAACGTCCAACGAAACTCTCCCTAAGCTTTAAAACACAGCTTTCATTAGATGAGGAAGCACTAGAAAACGACAAAGTCTTCACCGGCCAGACAAGCGTTTGCTCAACACCCATGGTGGAATATAAAAGACTACACGGCAATATGCTCTCCATCTGCCAAATCCCTGAGAGCCAGCAAGACAACGACAAATCAGACTTAGAACCCGATGTCCTCAAAAACATAGAAAGCTGCAATAAAATTAATATTGAAAACGAAAAACGGGATAACAAAATGGTTCTAGACATCAACTGTATTGCCGACCATTATATCAATAAGCCTGAACCAATGAGAAAGCTGGCTAGTGTCACAGATCTACAAGAAACCATAAAGAAACTGTCAAATCGTGCGACTTCTAAATTTAAACTGAAAAAGTCCAAAGTGTCCCTGAACGATGATACTCCGTCCCCCGAACATACTCCTAAGAACCCTAGCACTATGACCATAAACGATCCGTTATTCCCCGTCTTTAGAAATGACGGTGTTGCCATATCAGAGTCTCTTTTCAACCAGTACTTAGAACAACACTATTCGAAAATGAAGAACGATTCCAACGACAATATGTTTACTTTTAACATGAAGTTATGTGAGCAGGAAAAGTTCGATGATTTCGATTCGGAATTAAACAGATCTCCGCAAAGAACTCCAAAAAAGATAGCCAAAGATTCGACGAAGACATTACCAACAGACCAGTCGAGGAGGAAATCCTTATCCTTACCTTTGAAATCTTTGAATGAGAGTACGGATTCTCAGATAGGTAAGACCGGTATTGCAATTTTAAAATTTAAGGTATTGAAAAGGTCCTGGGGTTAACCTTTGCAAAAAAGTTATTGGATGTCCATGATATCCCGGATTCTGTATTTATTCCAAGTTAGATTGTAGCATCAGCTGAATGCAAGAAGAACAGAATCAGTGATATTTTCGATACTGCTCCAAGGAAACCTGTATCCAGCAGTGAAAATCTTTTGGCTGATTTGACGTTATTTTCTTAGCAGTGAAGCAAATTTAAGGTTGAATGACCTCATAAAGCCAGAAGATCTATTTGTCCAGATAGATAATTTCAAAGTTTTCAAATTTTCTAAATGATTTCTCTGATTTTATAATAAAGCTTATTCTATCCATATCTCCAGGATCAGAATC